>DWMZ01000485.1:0-22277 GCA_018249855.1 Eueides tales michaeli | reverse complement strand
AGAAATTAATTATTCTTGGATCCCAAAATGGAGCGGTGAGTGGAGAACAGAGTGTCTTAACACTACACTCCCTGTGTCTACTCTGCTATATACGGAATATAGTAATACTGTAAATATTACCTGTCGTGGCGCAGCGGCACAAGCGTGTGGCTGTAACCGACAGGTTCTGGGTTCGATCCCCAGTAGAGGAAATGAAATATTTAATATTTTCAATATAAATATTCAATGTTTCATTTCTTCGCTCTGGTAATTAGGCAAAGCGCGGCGTTGATTTCCGCCACTCAACACGCAATGCCTCAAAATTCGGCGGAAAGTGGGCAACGGTAGTGAAACGGAGTGTCTTAATACTAGGTTCCCGGGTTCCCTCGGCCTACCCTGCCTCGCGCGGGATACAGTGTGAAGCTAAAAAAACCTATTATTAAAAACTGTGGTAATGAAAAATTTGCAATTCTTCCTTACCAGAGCGTAAAAATAAAAAAATTATATATTTCATTCTTTTCAGTGGAAATCGAATCCATAACAGTCAGGCTTACATTACACGGGGCCACGACGCCCTCAAGTTTAAAGTAGCCAACAAATTATATAAAACTGAGACAATAATTTAATCACTCAGCGTAAAAAAACGGAGAACAAAGTGTCTTAACACTAATACATGTCTATATAGAAATATTCACTCTTTGTAACAGGTAGCCGGTTGGGGTCTAACAACAAAAAATGGCAACCCATCCCAAGTCTTGAAAGTAGTGGATCTTCCCTACGTTAATATAGAACATTGTATCGCCACATCGCCACCAGGCTTCAGGGAGTACATCACTAGTGACAAAATTTGCGCTGGTTATACTAATGGTGAGTGATTGTATTGCGACAGTTCTAGGGTCGAAGCTCCTTCCTAGTAATGATTTTTTGAATTTTCATATTTTTGCTCTAGAAGCCAAAGCGCGGTGTTTAGCTCCGCTATTAAGCAAGTAATATCCTGAAAAATATGACGCAGAACAGGGTTTTTTTTGGGAAAAATAAGGCAAACGAGCGTACCTGTCATTCGATGGTAAGTGATTATCGCCGCGATACAAGTGCGTTGCCAGCTTTTAAGGCAAAGGTAGATTTTTGAAGGTACCCATATTGTAACGACCTGGAAACATTACCGCAGATAGGCCATTCCGCAGATGTTTGCCGTGTGGAAGGAAATTCGTACGAACCAACAAAATTCAAATAGACTGTGAAGTTGATATTTAAATTATCATTATATATTTATTCATAAGATGAAATGCAGAATTATCTTGTTTTTTTATTATTTTACTCAGCTCACGTCAAAATTGATTGATTGGTACTCTGAAGTTAGACATAAAAAAATCTATATGAAATATTCCATCTATGGCTAATTTCAGACTGTCCACAACTCATCGACCGTACTGCACCTTTCTTTAGACTAGTATGTTAATTTTCAGTTTCAATACAACTATCATCAATATATAAGTATAGATTTTTGTTCCAATTGTATTCAAAAACTATTAAGCTAATTTGGATGAAACTTTACAATGATATAGCTTATATATTATTAATAAAACATAGGCTACATTTTAAGACAGAATTCTGTATAATTTGGCTAAAATAGCGTTTAAGCCGGTCGTATATAATATTTGTATGTTGTTATATATATATATTTACGTATCACTTCCAGGTACAACCCTCTGCCAAGGTGACAGTGGCGGTGGTCTCGCCTTCCCAGCCCAAGAAAGAGGCACCCAACGCTACTACCTTCGAGGAATCGTATCCACCGCCCCTCGAAACGATGATTTATGTAACGCCAACACTTTGACTACGTTCACCCAAATAATCAGCCATGAACATTTCATAAAGCAATTTTTATTAAACTAGTAAAAAATATATATTTTTTATATATTATTGAAAAAAAAATGCCTAAAAATGTGTAAGGTTGTAAGCGATTTTCAATGTTTTCTACAAGGAAGTGACGTCACAAGTCAGTTGTGCCATATTAATTTACTAGAAAAGGGTGTAGTAAGAATTGTACTGAAAAGGAATAGAAATATAGATTTTGTTTATAGAATTTTATGTACAGAATATAAATATACGTACATTTAGTTAGAAAATTAAAGAAAATATAATAATTGTTATGACAGATTGTAGGTTTGATCCCCACTCGAGTAAAAGAATTATTACTAAATTACATATTTGATATTTTCATTTCTTCTTTCTGGTAATAGATTAAAGCGCGGCGTTGAATTCCGCCATTTAAATATCTCAGTATCATTATACACCGGTATATATTATTCAATATATTTGACCCTTTTCAAAATTTAGTACAAACCTAATGGAGCGGTAAGGATTTGTGACGTCACTTCTTCATATAACCGTCTCTCTTTAAAAAATTATATGAAAAACGCTGATAATTTTCATTATTTTTAACGCTAAGCTCAATTTCTTTGTGATTATAGTTTGTTATATTAAATAAATTTATATATATATATATATATATATATATATATATATATATATATATATATATATATATATATATATATATATATATATATATATGTGTGTGTATATATAGCCTGTTTTATATCTATATTATAATAAAATTGTAAAAAAGTCGGCTTAAAATAACTAATAGAACACGAATCATTTTTTTTTTTAATTTTGTCTGTCTGTCTATTTGTCCGTTTGTTTCTACAGTCACATAAAGTCTTATGGAATCTATGGAATAAATTGACTGTACGTCTTTGTAATTTATATAGATCCATTCCAAAAGTACTACTATTGGAAGTAGCTCTACAAGAAGATATGGTTTGATATACGATTATACATGATTAATAATCAAATTTGCCTTAAGCTTTACAGTGAAAGTAATTACAAATTACAAAAACTACCATAATTGCAATAAATAAATAACATACTTCTACATCTATATATATATATATATATATATATATATATATATATATATATATATATATATATATATATATATATATATATATATACAAGTAACAGTATCAAATCATTTCGGTCTCCGCTTTCCACCTGAACTCTGGGCATTGCATGTCTAGTGGCGAAACACAACCTGTTTTGCCTTATCACAAAAGAGAAATGAAAATAAATCATTTACCCGAGTAAGGAATTAATCTACAACCATCCTGCTTAAAGTCAAATGCTGTCACATAAATATTTACAGAATATTTTTACATCGTAAAAAGTAAGTATTAATACAAAGTAGATAACTAATTATAGATCTTAAAGGTAATATTTTGTTCCGCATGCAGCAAATTTACCGTAGTATATGTCAGCTTCACGCTGTATTTCGCACAAAGCAGAAAGAGCTTGAGAACTTAGACTGTTACGATACTCCGTTTCACTTTCGTTCCCCACTTTCAACCGAATTTGAGGCATTGTGCATTGCGTATTAATTATAATATTTAAACTAATTTAAAAAAAAACATAAATTTTCATACATATATAACCCATATTAAGTTACCATTATATTTGACGTTACTTATCACACATATGTAAATTATAAACTGTTACCGACGAAGGGTGTGCCATATGTGGCCTTTAGCATAATTTTAGTCAATACTAATTAATTAATTTTACGCCTGAGTATGTGCGAGTGTTTCAGTGGTTAAATATATATTTTTACATTGAAAATTCGTAGCTTTACCGACTTAATAATCATGGTATTCTATTAAACTGATAAATGCCCCGAATAATAATTTTCCTCGAATATCCATCTACCATGTATAAAAAGCGTGCGCTTGTACACTTTTATAATGTTTTGATATAAATATGATTTAATTATATCTTTGATTTTCGCGATTGTTACACATTTTAAATGAAACACTTTTAACTGGATTAATCGCGTATATTGATTTTTACACATTCTTGGAAACCCGACGTTTCGAACACTTTACAGTAGTCCGTGGTCACGACTACAGTCTACCCGTCTACCCGTATTTTTACACATTTTTGGAAACGTCGGGTTTCCAAAAATGTGTAAAAATCAATATACGCGATTAATCCGGTTAAAAGTGTTTCATTTAAAATAAATATGGTTTCTTTAACTAAAGTTAATAAAACATAACGTAGTCTTTCTTCTCTAATTAATTAAAAAATAAATCCGTTCTTTCATTCTGGTTAGTCGTACCTAATACGTGCTGAAAATACTGGGTCGAAATATTTATTAATGCCTACAATAAAATATTTTAATATTGATTGTCTGAAATTGAAACGTTAAAAAAGCTCATAAAAAATATTTGACTGTAGTTTGATTTCACAACATAAATATAAAATATCTGCAAATATGTACTCGCTTGAATTCAATAATATAAAATCAATCTTCATGTATGTATTCTTGATAAACAAATTTTCTGCTCGCAAATAATGTTATTCAATACAAGCAAAATGAGCTATATTATACAGTGAAAACCTAAGAATGTGATAATACAAGGTTCTGTGTCCTCTTAAAAAGGTGACCAAGTTCATATATCACCCTGTTTTGAAAGGGTTTCATAGTCGAACATACTACATTAGTTGTTAAGGTTGTAAATAGATTATATTTCGCCCGTCAATAACTTTAAAAATATATTTTTATTATTTTTTTATAGTTCATACATTTATACACAATTTAAATATTATGGAGCTTAGAAAGATAGCTTAGGAAATATTATTTTTTGTAGCTTCACACTTTATCGCAACATTAAGTTTTCTCCCGAATTTAAGACTCCGTGTTCAGTGTTGGAGTTAAACGCTGCGGGCTATCTCTATTAAATACAGAATTGAAAACTATAATTGGTCTGAGTGGGATTTCAACGCCCTTAGGTTGGATGTCGTTAGCCTTCATTTACAGATAAAAATCTTAATACTCAGAATTTAGAGCTCCTAGAAGTGCAACAAGGCACATTGTCTTTTACTATATATTACATCAATTCTGTGTAAAGATCTATAGATAGACATTATGCATTTTGTTTGTATTTTAATGTTGATTGTTTTTTATTCTTGTAAATCCTTGAAGTTGACACAATCATGTCGATAGTGACGATGGATTGTCGATGTTTAATATATTTTTCTGTTGGCCGTCACTCGATAGAAGTATATCTATTCTCCCTAACGAGTATATGGGGCTTATCAAACCTGATGTAATGGTTGGGTTATTCTACTGACTTTGATACAAGCCCATTCTTAACATAGGAGATGTGTTCCTTCACCATAACACCTGGGACCCACTTTAAAAAAATTTGAAGTTGCAAACACACCACACCAGAGGACCAGATACAGTAAGCTCATTCTGCAAGAATCCAGGGCACACTAGGCAATTAATTTAATATAATTATTATGTCAACTGACAAACGAATGCATTTCTAAAAATGCTTAAAATCCAATATACTCGATTAATCCGGCTAAAGCTAAGAGCATCTTGTATAGGCTTAATTCAATTCAGAGATTTATGAGATAATCACGATTTATATTTATTTATTTTATTATATTGCATTCAATTAAAAATCCATTTTTTAATTCAGTCACCATATTAGTGTAAGAAACACGTACTATAAGCATAATATAGTAATGATATTCGCGCCATTAATTGAGAGGGGCAGCTAAGTCGTCTATTGTAATCAAAACTCGTTCCGTAATTCATTAAGCTAATATACCAGTTTTACAATTGGTTTTGGCGGCAACTTGTTGGCAAAGTGTCGTTGACTATAAACCTTATGATTTTTTCATTTTATATGGTAGTTTGAGATCAAACCTAACGAAAAATTAAATACTCGCAATTAACAGTATAATATCTACATACATAACTCCGTTTTTCATCTATCGACCAATCTATCTACCATTGATAGGAAGTGATCGACGGATTACGGATGATGAATATCAAATGTGGACGCTAAACAATTAAACGCTGATAACATTATAAATTCTCGATGAAGTGTTATTTTCTTAAAGAAATTTCTCGATTAAGTGTTATTTTTTGAGAAAGGATGTTGGTAGTGAAGCTGTTTTAACATTTAATTTAAATAAACCGGTCATAAAAATCGATCTTTTTTTAATTTACGCTAATATGCCAAGTATTTATAATAGCCCGGACGTAGAATCATATTTAATTTAATTACTATATTGAGTGTTTTAAGTTTAACGGTTCATGAGTTCATATCACATACATTAACATGTTTTGTACGTATAAAATTTGTATATTAATTTCTTGATCGTGAGATTTGTATCATTTAATATTTATATTTATTTAATTCTATTTTTTTTTATTATTAACTTGTTACTTTTCTTATTTATTACGTACGTTTTTTTATGGCTATAACGCTTAAAATATAATTACTTAATTGTATGTTTACTTTAATAACCAAATTAATACTTTAATAAGCAAATTATATTATAATATAAAATAAAAATATTTCGTAGAGTATAAAGTAACGAGGCACGTCATTATTCTGAACGCAAATGACTTGGCGCGGTCGCTCGGGAGCTTCGTAATTTTTCGCAAATTGCGCTCAGCCTCATAAAAGATTCACTTCAAAATTGTGGAAAGAGATAGTATCTATCAAGAATGACGCGCATATCATACGGTTCGATTGTTTGAATGCACTGCCATCGAATAATCGATAAACAACTTTATTACAATGAAATAAGACGTAACTTTTTTATGAATTTTCATGTAATATTCGTGTTTGTATTAATTAAAATATCGCTAGCAAACAGGATAATGAAATATTGAGAGTACTTGCGCTGAGGACAGAGTATCGATTTGACTCTATGGTGAAATAGGATGCAAAGATGCACTATAATAATGTATTTTTGTATTTCATGACACTCAACAAAGTATACTTTGTATAAACAGATTGAAATTTTTTTTTTTAATATTAAATGTAGCGGTATTTGGTATTTTATTGTTATTCTTCATCTTTCGGACAACATTGTCGCTCTCAGCTTCACGCTGTATCCCGCACATGGCAGGGTAAGCAGAGGGAACTTGGCAACCTAGTGTTAAGACACTCCATTCCACTTCCATTTCCCGCTTTCCACCGAATTTAAGGCATTGTGTGCTATAAAATAACCAGTCGGTTATAGTCGCTTGTGCCGCTGCACCACGACAGGCTTCGATCCATTTAATATTTGTTAATATTTCTCGAAATTATATTATATACTATTTTGAGAGATTTGAACTTATGTATAAGAATATTTGTTTAATTTTAATAAAATGGATTTTATCTTTATTTTTTAAATCTTTACAAGACATTCAAATCTTTACGTTTGCTATTCGCTGAGCGTAATGAACGACTTCTAAGAAATTTTGAGTCGATATTTCATAACGAATAGTATGAACACATTGAAAGAGAACACGCACAACGTTTTTTAATAATTTCATATTAAATAGGAATTTCATTTTAAATAAGAAAAATCTCATTTGTGTAGCAGCCCTTTTATATGTTGTCCATTGTGTGTTGTACGAAATATTATTTTCTTTTCTTTGACTGTTATTCGTAATTATTCTATTGTAAACAGGACTTTTCGATCATAGTTACTCGACATTATGCATTAATTAAAATTTTACTGTTATCTTTTTTGTGTTTCTCTTCTTTATTAAACAAACACTTAAATAAAAAACATCGAAATAACTTTTTAAAACTTCAAGATAGTATAGAGGTAAAAGTAAATAAGATGTTTAGATTTGACTCTCATACGGGGCAATGGGTAATTATTTTCCTTGTCTTTTCTCTCTTGAATTCAATCGGAAATGTAATAACTTGTCAGTCGGGTTTGTCCTTACCCTGCTATATGCGGCATAACACGTGTGAAATGAATAAATTATGTGTAAACATTTTTCTTTCTCTTAGCGATATAAGACATTTTTTTTAGTTTACTTGTAAGATAAATCAATTGGTTTATATAATGAGGTCAAATTGAGGCCAGTTTGAGGACTGTCGTGGCGTAGGAGCACAAGCGTGTGACTGTCAAATTTATAACAGTCCCCTTTTTAAGAGTGGGAGATAAATAAATGTTTAACTGCAATAAAATAATTAATTATTTCATGCATTTAAACAAAATCCATCGATATCAGGGGGCCTACTCTTGAAGCCAACGTCAATCCCACTTCGACAACAATCATGCCCCAATGTAACTTTGCGGCGACGTATTGTTGGTACTCTTGAAACCAATATATTCAAAGTCTATCATAATTAAAATTTTAATCTTTAAAGTTGTTCTTAAAAATTGGCATATTTTATTTGTATGCTAATTATTTAGACTATTTTATTTAGAAAAATGACGTATGTAGTGGTATATGTTTATGTCATAATAAATACATATTTAATATCTCAATCGATGCTATATTTGTATGGTTAATGTAATGTAAATGTGTGAATAAGTAAAATATTCTGTTCAACATAAAAATATGATAATAACGTTAAATGCTGTTAAGTCTCACACGAAAATTGTTAAATCCGCACACGCAATCATATTATAAACTTAACTTAGGCTCACGTTGTTTCCTAATGGCAGGGTATGCAGAGGTATCTCGGTAACCTAGTGTTCAGACACTCCGTTCCATTCCCCACGTTACATCAAGTAGCCTCAACTCAATGCGGCGTCTTGCCTTGTTACATAACCGAAGAAATGAGTACATTAAATATTTAAATTGAAAATATCAAATATTTACTATTCTCGAGTGAGGATCGAACTTATCACCTGCCACCTATGAAGTCACACGCTTGGGCCTCTGTACCACGACAGGCCTATATATAAACTGTATTTAAAAAGTAGGCTATATTCAGTAAATAATTATTAATCCTTTATGTTTGTAAATTTATAAAATGTAAATGTAAATAAAAGATATTTATTATTAAAAACTTTATTATAATAAGAAGTTATTTCACAAACTCATACATTAGTGTTCTGAATCACTAATAATATTGACTATTTTTGATTACATTTATTAAAAGTAATTCACTTTGAACATATAAATTTAACTATAGAAAAAATTATGTAACTTACTACTAAACTATGCCTATTTTCAATTCCTTTCCTTAAGCTTCAATACTTTGAACTTTTTTCTTGGCAATAATTTATCACATATGCTGTTTCATTCACAATATGTGTTTAAAATAAACAAATAAAATATGCATTTTTTTTACAATTGCAAACATTCTATTTATTTTGGTACAGCCAAAAAAGTGAATTATATTTCAATATTTTTGATAAATTCCTGCAAGCATCAACATCTAAGGCAGTAGTTCGCAATGTGGTTCTGGAGCCACACTTTGCCAACAAGAGCTAGAGATGCGCTCAAGTCCTCCACGGCCTTATAAATGCACATTTTTGTTAAAAAAAACTTGCTACGAAAAAAATTACATCTTATTTTAACATACTCAAACTTTTTAAAAGAGATGCAAGCACATTGTTTATATTAATAAATATTTATTCTATATGAAATTAAATTTTATTTAGCGTACTACTTATTCAGTGTAAGAAAAGTTTTGTAACAGATTTGACTTCCAATTTTTTTAAAAATTGTTGTAGTTTTCATATTAGACTCTTTGGCTCATAAATTTGCTGACCACTGATCTGTTGAATCATCAAATATCTAGTTTTGGACATACGTGTATAGTTTTGGACATACATCACATACAAAAAGATATTAACAAGCTTTACAAATTATTTAAGTAGAAAAATACTATAACAGATGTTTTTTCAGAAAGCAACTATACATTTTCTCTATTAGTATTTTATTAACCTTTTCATCTTTAAATGCATAAAAGAATATTTCAATGAGTACTTATTCTATTTACCACTTTTTCAATAGAATTGTCTATTGAAACTACTTATATATCTAAATCTATAGCACATATTATATAAAAAAGTACTACTTAGTGATTATTTTAACACTATAATCCGCAGTTATTATTAACTGCTTAGTATTTAGAGTAATATAAATAAGAGTATTAACTTACTTTGAATTTACAAGTTAAAATGATTAATTACATTTTCTTTTCACTATTTATCTTGTAAATTCTAATGAGTTCCTTGTATCACACCTAAACAACTATTTGGACATATAGTTTTCAGTTTTGTTTACAAACGATATTTGACGCTTTTTTCGTTGTTTTTTAATGTCTAATTTATATGTTTTCCTCAAAACACCGGTTATAAGTTCTAAATGAGCCAACTTATTAACGTTTTCATAACAAAATAAACAAGTCAATATTAAAAAAGTCACACTTTCATTATTGAAAAAAATTACAATTCCATTGTAATTTAGCTGTCATTATAACTGTCAAAAACGCGACAAGAGTACCAAATAAGCCAAATAATACCAATCTTAACGAATTCTACAATATTTTTTAGCTCACACAATCACATATATTGTTGATTCACTATTGAAAATTGGTTTCAAGAGAAGGCCCACTGGTCAGTGGGGTGTATGTTGAATGAGACATTATCAAATCGGCCAATATTCCCCGACAAGCACTACCTCGACCAATTGAATCACATTTTGAGCGTGTTGGGTTCCCAACCAGGAGGACTTGGACTGCATTATCAATGAAAAGGTGTGATAATTATTAACATTTATTGGCTTAACGCGTTAATTATTATTGTTTTGACTCGTCAAATTTTATGTAAATTGACAATAAAAAAAAATTTTAAAATAATGTCTTTTTCGAACACTAATTTTCTATAATATAATATATAAAATTTATCTTGTTTCTACCTATATTTAATAATTTAAACGACTTTAAAGTACATACCCAATTAATTAACATTTAATTAATTTTATCTATTCTCTGTAGATATGTTTTATGACAGTTTGTTAGAAGTTATACTCATATCGAATTTATGAACTATATAGGTATAGGTCTCCTGAGAGTACTAAACAGTGTAATAAAACCATATATTAATACAAAATACAAGGTCATTCTATCAGTATATTTTGATTGAAATAAAATTTACAGCATTACTTTTTGGTTAATTAATATTCTTTAGACAAAAAAAGGAATGGAAAATTTCATGGCATCTTAATTTTTGGCTTTGTTTTAATTTTATAGGGATTGTCATATAGTCTTGATAAATATGACATTTTCTTTGTTACACTTGTGATGCAAGAGACTAACTCGACGCCGCGCTTTGTCTCATTATCAGAGAGAGAATTATTTCTTTTTTATCGAGTGGAACTGGATGGCTTTTAAAATATTTCCATATTAACATTTCCATAAATACTTTAAATTTATAGATTAAAAAAGAAATACCAAAATAAAGAAACGATAAACGATATCAAACGATCCAATTATTCTCGCCATATATAAACGTTACGCGTTTTATGTTCTTATTTGGCTCACGTCACGTTCTGGCTATCTGGACAATCCCAATGAGGGTACGTAGTCTCTGAAACAATTTATACAATATCTCTATGGGATTAAAACTTAATAAGTATTTAAGTCAAAAGTTTTATTAAGATTACATTTAAATACGTTTTTGGAATAAAAGAACTATAAATATACCAGGCAATACGATTCTATGTTTTATTTTTAGTTTAGAAAGCTTAACTTTGAATTAATAGAATAGCTTAGACAACAGTACAGGTGAAAGATATTTACTATTTATAGTTTATAGTCTCAGTAATTATTATATATAATTTTTTATTTTGCTTTTAAATCGATTTGATCATTATTTTTACTATATCAACTTCTTAATTCCTTTGAAGAATTGTTTTTATTTTTTACTATATACTATATATTAATCCTCTTAGAAGTGTAAGATTACATAATTGAGTATAGTTAAATACAAAATTGCGCCCTAAATAATAAGAAAAAAGGGATCATACGCAAAAATTCGTGTTACCTTGACCTCCTCTTTTTATTTATTAATTATTGTATCTTTTTGCCTCTCATCTTCATTAAAAACACGTTTATGATAAAATGTACCACGAAACAAAAATGGGTTGGCCCTGGATGACTTATTCTCGCCTTTTTTTGATAAAGATTGCTACTAAAAATCCTTACCACGCTATACATTTTTAATATTATGCTTTTTTTAATAATATGTTATTTTTATTAAGACACTCCGTTCCACTTCCGTTCCCCTCTTTCCGCCGAATTGCAGCATTGCGTGTTGAGTGGCGGAACTCAACGCCGCGCGTTGTCTTATTACCAGAGCGAAGAATTGAAACATTAAATATTTAAATTGAAAATAATAAATGTTTCATTTCCTCGACTGGGGATCGAACCCAGAACCTGTCGGTTACAGTCACACGCGTGTGCCGCTGCGCCACGACAGGCCTCATATCAATAACATGTTATAAAGTTTTAAAGCAATAAAGTTTATATAGCCAGTAAACATGCGTATGGTAGACGTAAATCCCGATCCTACAAGATTTCCAGGGAAAGAAATAGTTCATATTTGCTCTATAATATCTTACATTAATATGAAAAACATATATCTTTAAATTGTTTATTAGATAATGTTCATAGAAAAAATAAACAAAACATTTTTTCGTTCTTGTACAAATATCATCTTTTGTGTTTTACCTAAATGTAATTTGCACTTGTGGAGGATTGGAGAGGCCTAAGAATATGCCCCTAAAGAAGATATCGTGTATGAGGCCTGATGTTCCATTGTGTATGCCTACATCAAATTATAAGCATTTCCAGAGTAATTTCGGCACACAAAAGTGATTACTAGGATGAATTCCACATTATTGTACATACATATGCAGTATATATATACTAAAATAAATATTTGTATTTATTCCCACATATATTTTTTAAGCTTGTCCCGGCGCAGGCGGACAAGCGTGTGACGCGACGATCGAATCCACAACCTGTGTTTTATTTGAAATACTTTATATTTTTATTTCTTTACTCTGATAATGAGACAAAGTGATTCGCTGAGTTCCGCCACTAAACACGTAATGCCTGAAATTCGCCGGTCCTTCTTAAGATTAGGTTATTTGGTTCCCTCTGCCTACCCTGCTATATGCGGAATACAGTCTTAACCTGAAAAAGAAGTCAAATACCAATTTGTTGTAACGTTGTTTTTACTCAAAAGTCGATAAAGCAAAATCTAATTAGATTGTATTCTAAGTAATAGGTGTGATAAGTGATAAGGTTGTCTGAAACATGATTATAAATCTATGACTATATAACTGATCCAATGACATTATCGTCCCCTGTAAGTGTATCCATACTCCAAACCCAGAGCAAACTTTGATCTTCGACTATTTTATACCACTAAAGTCTACAGAACTGCATTACAATTTAATTTCGCGCCATTGACTTGCAGATTAAATTAAAGGAGGATATGTGTATAAAAAGTTAAATTCCTTTTTGTACAGATTCATTTCTTATCGTTATTGTCGTGAAGCATCTAGATCTACATAAAGAAACTTAATTATTTACTTCACATAGATTATCTTATACTTTTCAAAATATTGTGTCTTTTATAGTTTATAATTAAATTTCCCCAGCCCGCATCTTCAACTACGTAATTTTAAACATTATACGTTCATAATCTTGGGGTAAACGAGCTACCTCATATAACGAGATACTCTATTCATAGTAGATGGAAGTTGCGCTACGACTATGCATACTTAGATTCACTAAATCACTTTAAGGAGACCAAACTTTATATAATCTAAAGTAGCCTAAGTGAGCCGAAATAATAATGCATCATATATGTTTTAATTTGTTACTTTACCTAATTCAGATTTTGACATAAATCAATTTTCAAAAAGCAATTAACGCATTGTAAACTGTTTCTGTGAAAATTTTCGTTATTTCTCTATATATAAGTTTGTTTAATTTCTCTATCAGGTAAATAAAATCAATAATTTCTATAACAATATTTAGAAACTATTACTTCTACTATATATTACTCACACTCAGAAAAAACAAACATTTTTTATGAAACATATAACACTCATAATACGTTTGTTGTTTAAGATATGTAATTTGTATAAATATTTTGGATCATACGATCATATAATGAATAAGCAATTGACGCCTTGTAAACTATTTCTGTGAAAATTTCATTATTTCTCTATTATGTTTATTTAATTTCTCTATCAGGTAAATAAAATTAATAATTTCTTTAATAATCTTAAAAACTATTACTTCCACTATTTTTTATTTACACTCCATTCAAAAAAATACACAAATAATGATTGAGTAAATTAAATATTGCAATGCCATCTTATCAACATAGTGATTATTCGAGCGTAGTCAAACATTATATACGTAGCAAATAACGTAATCTCTTTCGCAATATAAACGATCAAGAAGATTGCCAAAGGTTAGGAATAAACAACACATTCTCATTGTAGTCGTTATTGGATTTTTCATCCATAGTTGATAGACAAGGCGTGTATAGCGACTGAATGGTCGATTCGGCGCGGCGATACGTGCTCGGGAAATGCCTTACTCTACTTTATTATAAACGTGAATTCTTTTCAGGTTAGATATCGTATAGTATGGTATCTTATATTATAACAGTTGAATTTTAATTTTTAAATTCTAAATATAACTGTATAATAATGCTAACTTACCCTTATAGTGTCTATTCTCAATATGAAGAGATTGTATTGACGGAAATAAATTGATAGAATTTTAAATTTCTGTACACTTTTTGCTGAATTTTGGAGTCATTGCGCATTACGTAACTTAACTCCACATTTTGCCTGGTTACCAGAGCGCGGACATGAATCTAGAGTAAATTTGAAGTACCATGCTGGTGTCTGTTTACAATTTGTTACTATTTCCTAAATATTTAATCCTAAAAACTTAGAATTACGTGAAATTCCTAGCCAAAACATCCTCAGTACGATAATGATGATTATAAAACAAATGACAGGTGCGGGGTAGTTGTTCTTTCCCATTAATATCAATCTGTTTGAAACCGGCTTTCGCATTGGTTATATCCCGCCATTGTTTTTTTAGCTAGCACTATGTAAATTGCTCTGTGAAATTCATTATCAAACAAATGATGTTATATATTTTTTTTTTTCTCTAACCCCTACAGTTACTGTCACTGAATCAGCAAAATTTAAATCAAAATAAAAGAATTATAAAAAATATACTTGTTTTCATCTATTATCAATAAAAACTTACGCTTGAGTTTAAGAAACATTATCATGCAGCTGCAGCTTAATCGATTTGATGTTTACCAACTACAACGGTCGCGCTTTCAACGGTTAGTACCTGAGACTCGCGAATTGTCAGTACTTTCGGCACTTTTATTTCTCCCCACCTTGGCCGATGTAAGCGTGATAATTATAACGTCGACAAACAAGGGAACTCTTTGTCCTTTAAAACATATAGAAAAGTCTGGGATAGTATATGTTTGTCTCTAAAGATTGAGCCACAGCGACCATTTTAATATACTCAATTTAAATTTAATTTATCAGGTTATTATTAAGGTACTCTTAACAATTTGACATTGATCCTTTTCGAAATAAATATAATAGTCACCTTTGGCAATTCATTTAGAATGATATGGTATTTTAAAGTACATCGTTATAGTAAATACTTTAGGTGATATGATCGATTCAAAATTACCCATAGAATGTCCAACCCGTTGTATCAATTTTAAACTGTACAAGTTTGATATATTACCAACTACCAACCCGCTTGAACTATTTATTTATTAATTTATAAATTTGTACTACTTTTGTTGTCTAATAGCAATTTCATTTTAAAAACAATATGTATACCTCGACCGAAAATTAAAATTTTAACCAATTCATTAAAATAGTTATTTACTGCAACTTTGATTGTAATATAACTCCATGTTAACGAAAGTTTTTCAAAATATAGTAATGAAAACTAGAATTTAATCGATTTAGCCGTTTCTGAGATTCACGTAAACAGTCACAGTCGCAATGAACGTAGACAGACATTTTCTTTACAAATTATGTTTTTGGTTCTATATCGTTTGCTAACATATCTTCCATATACAGACGCTGATTCGTTACGATTTTATTATAAGTACAGATGTTTATGAAGTAATTGTTTGCCTTAATTTGCAAAGAGAATTTCAATTATTTGAATTGAGTTACTAATACATATTTTATCTGGTTCTCTTCGTTTATGCAATAGTTAGATTGTTTTTGAATCTTTTGGTTAGGTAATAGTTTAACATTTTGTTTTATATTACTCTGGTATTTGATTTTGTGTTATTTTTTC
Organism: Eueides tales michaeli; assembly: GCA_018249855.1. Classification (NCBI taxonomy): domain Eukaryota; kingdom Metazoa; phylum Arthropoda; class Insecta; order Lepidoptera; family Nymphalidae; genus Eueides; species Eueides tales. The sequence goes on along the minus strand of DWMZ01000485.1, from coordinate 6,084 downwards.
AGTTTTTAAATATTTACTTTAGTAATAAATAACCGCGGGCGAAACTACGGGCGACTCGCTTGTCGTTAATAAACTTGCAGAAGTTTCGCTTTACTCAAATTATCTGTATAAGTAATCAAAACCTACAGTTCTAGCATATTTTTTCTAATTAAAACTTTTTATTGATGCTGATTTCTTATCGAACTTTTGGTATTCGTGTTAATATATTTGGTGGCGAATCGAAGTTTCATTATATATTTTGAATTTGTTTATCAGAGCTACATAATTTAAGTAAGAATTACTAATTTATTTTCTATAAAAATCGCCGTCGCGTGGCGCAGAGGCACACGCATGTAACCTTAAACGTGACCGTTTGTGGGTTCGATCACTCCACTCGAGGAAATGAAATATTTTCAATTTTAAATATATTATATATTATATTATTATTCTCTCTCTTTTATATAGAATATTATTATTCTCATGTATTTACTTTGTTAACAAGAGAGTTCCCCGACTCACTGCTCAACACGCAATACTTCAAATTCGGCGGAAAGTGGGGAACGGAACGGAGTGCCTTAAAACTAGGTTCCCAAATTTCCTCTGCCTACCCTACCATGTGCGGGATATAGCGTGAAGTTGAATGTGTGAGTGATTAAAAATAATCAATATATACATGAATATTTGTTTAATTTAGTTAATCTATGTATTCCAATAAAACATAACCTTTCTTTCAACAGTACTTTAAAGGTTATTTACGTTGATTAGAAAACAATTCCAATCTCAAAACCAAAATAAATTAAATATTTCGCAAATAGAGTAACTAGCGGTATCGCTGAAACTCTTTGATACAAACCGTTTGTTTCGGTCAGCTGTTATAAGTTTAGATAAATTTGTGATCAACAAAGGCCTTGTTATCCAACAATATAGTTTAAATAGCGTACTGAATGTACAAGGGACTTGATTGCTATTGTTACATTTTACTGTTAAAGATCAGCTTGTATATAATTTACATTAAAATTTAAATGAAAACTATGTACATACATCATACTTATGTTAAATATATAACGTTAATTAAAACGTTATCGAAGGAATCAACACAGAATACCTACTTGCATTCGCTTAGCGTGTATTTTTGTGTAAATTGTAATGACGATACAAAAACTCTTTATATTTCTTAAGGGAAGCCTATAGCTACATTTTTATTGTGAGTTTCTCTCAAAGTATGTACAACAACAAACATGAATGATATTTTTGGCAGAGTGATGAATAAATATTGATTTTTTACCTAGGTCTCTTACTAAGAACTAAAATGAAAACATTTAGCAAAGAAGGAAAGTTTTTCATATTCTTTTAGATTCATCAAGACATTTTCTTTACGAACTACAATAACTTACATCTGTCTAAACTATAAAGGAGAATACACTTTATGTACCAACTTCGTAAATAATTAGCCAAAGTCAAACGTTTTGCATAGTCTCAGATTTCAACATTTCAAAGTTTACTTCGTGTGAAAAAAAAATATTTTAAACATATTTTTTATACTTGAATATAATTCAGTTGGAATACTGTCTAATATTGTAGCTGAATATGAGAATCCAATTACAATATACAAATATCGATTTAGTTATATATTTTATTAATAATTTTTCCAACCCAAATATATATATATATATATATATATATATATATATATATATATATATATATATATATATATATATATATATATATATATATATATATATATATATATATATATAGATATATATATATATATATATATATATATATATATATATTTGGGTTGGAGAATTATTAATAAAATAATTATGATCGATGGATGCGATGGATGCAATGGATGCAAATGGATAGTTCTATTATATAATATTCACTTAACCTGTCTAGGTCACTCCGGATCAGTAAGCAGCTTATAATACTATTATTAATTATTTTTGTCATTAGCGAACATTAAAAACCTTGAATGCTCAAAGCAATATTTTATTTCTAAGTCAACATCTAAAATTCTCTCTTTAGAATTATTTCAATTTAATGTTGTAATATATATATATATATATATATATATATATATATATATATATATATATATATATATATATATATATATATATATAATATATATATACTTAATATTTTAAATATACTTTTTTATTATATATATATATATATATATATATATATATATATATATATATATATAATGTATATATACTTAATATTTTAAATACACTTTTTTATTTATTAACCAATTAAAATTAAAACCCTTAATTAAAACCCCTAATTGTTTAGGGAAGGTTGCCTAAGATATAATAAATTGAAAACTGCGTTTAAATCTGGTTACATTTCTGATATTAGCGCATATAAAATCACATACAAATGGATAAGCAGACAAACAAATAAAAATGGTTATTATAGGACCTATTACATACCATGTTTTTAGCATTGCAAGTAACCGATCTTACAATGCTAAAATGTGGTCTTGAGTTACATGCCTAATCGTGCTTTTGCCTCAAAATCAAAGATTTTGTAGATGAAATTTATGTCAATGTCATTTTAATGGGTATTATACATCAACAGTATCTAATATGTCGACAAATACCTGTAGGCCATATTGATAAATTGCTTGCCGCAATATTAGTATAATAGTGGACATCCACTACTGTCCGTAAAATTATAACACGTGAGCGGATCCTTTATATAAATAAATATACTGTTAAAATTAGTTGACTTTGAGACCTGTCGAGTGGATCCCCACTGGAGGAAATGAGTTATTTAACATTTTCAAAATTTAGGTACATTTAATGTTTATTTTTTCGGGCTGGTAATAAAGCGCGGTGTTGTGTTTCGCTACTGAACACGCAATGCTTTCATTCGGCAGGAAATGGAGAACGAAACGGAGTGTCTTAACACAATTTTGCCAAGTGCCTACCCTACCATGTGCAGGATACAGCGTAAAGCTGAAAGAAAGTAAAATTAGTGTCGTACAAAATAAATAGCAAATACATATAGGTACAATATGTAAAAATTATTTAAATCCAACATAATACAACAAAGAACAATTTAGTAATGGTGAAATATTCAGTGTTTATTTTAAATAAATAATAGATAATCCCTATAATTTACGATATCCGCCCGTGGGAAATTGAATTAATAACAATCAACACTCTTGAGACCTGACCCGAGGTTAGAACGACGGAAAATATTTACTTTGTAAATTTAACAAATAAATATACAATGTCAATACAGCATTCATTGTTGCTCCATTACGAAACAATCAACAATATCCATTTATTTGCGATCGAGGAAAAACTCGTTCTGTTATAAATTGTAGATACAAATAAAGTTTGTAGCTATTGTAAATAGAAAGTTCCATTTTAATTACCAATTAACTTTTAATGATTACTTGTATATTTATTAAGAAGATGTTATTGTAATTATTTTGATCCAGAAAAAAAACCTTTTCAGTATATTTTAAAATAACACAACTGTATTTTAAAAAATTGTAAATATTTTTACAGTTCTTAAATAAAAATAGATCATAAATTAAGCATGAACGTCATTATACGTATGCCTACAAATTCTTAAAAATATTTGTTCAAAACAACTTTTTTTGTTAAGAATAGTTAACACGGTATAACGACGCATTGCGATGACGCCGCACATGAAGATCGAGGAAAGAAACAATGGATTATAAATATTTGCTGATTACATTATTTTTAATAATATAAATTTAAAATTAATAAATGTTAGTCTTGAATTTGCTTCCGAACTAAAAGGTTGTTTTATAATTTTTAATATATAAAGTTTTTAAAAGCCTTTTTCTCGCCTACGTAATTTAAGTACGGATATCATATTTTAATGTTTCACTGCAGCCCATCGCCGAGGAACCGTTCCGATTCACAATGGAACTAGACAATTTGCCGAAGGAGACACTCAAGAGGATCATATTCGAGGAGCCTCTTCTGTTCAAACAGTAGAACGAAAACGCGTAGATGTTCATACAGTACACGTCACGGATATGACGGATGCACGCAAGCTCAATTCAGAATTTTAATAAAATTTAATTTTTTTTTATGGATAAGACACGGCAAACGAGCGTGCGGGTCACCTGATGGTAAGTGATCACCGCCGCCCACGGCCCCGTGTAGCACCAGAGGAGCTACAGGAGCGTTGCCGGTCTGTAAGGTGTATGGGCACCGGGGCCCGGCATTACCCAATGCGAAACGCAGTGACCAAGGTCACTACTTAACGCCGGTTTTAAATGCCGGGGGTGGTAACAATCCGGCCGAGTCTGCCCATGCGTGTTGTCATTGCTGACAACGTGACTCTTCCACTCGTACTTTAGTCGCCTCTTACGACACCATCAGTACCAGGGTGATCCTATTCTAAGCCGGGATCACACGGCGAAATTTAATATTTTCCAATAGATTGTTACCAATTTAACTTAGTATTGCAATCATCGTTGTTAATGAATTATCTGGGTTAGCTTTATGGTGTTTTTATTTATATACTTACTCTGATTACGTTGAGTAATATGGATGTTGACATTAATATCCTTTTATGGTTTTAGTTATATTCAAGAATAAATAGCAAAAGAGCTATATGAAATGGTCCTTTCAAAGGAAAATTATAAAATATATAGTATACTTACAAGAATTCTAACCTTTATGGCTTATGACGTCACAGTTCGTTAGCGCTTTCTGTGTTAATATTAAAAGATAACTTCAGTACTAAGCTTTCTGCTCTATTCATTATGGAAAATGTGTCAACGTCCTTACTTGAAACAAGATATATAACTTGAAACTCAAAACTAGGAACTATTCCTATACTAAATGTTGAGAGAGAGAGAGCATATTCATACACTGTTACTATATTTACTCCTACTATAACTAGCTCGTGTGAAACGCTAGTATTTATTCATTATTTAGTGAATATTGCGATGGACTAACGAACGTATAACGATAATGTTGTTGAAAAAAATGTTAGTAATAGCGAAACTTGTTTAGGATCGTGGTTACTTGCGGTCATTGTTGAGATCATCAGAAACGGTGAAGAGTGTAAATGTGTATATTTTACATTTCGAATAAATATCTATTTTGGAAATGTCACTCGATGAATTTTTAGACACTTATTTCTCATTATACTTCCATAACTACCCGAGTCTACTGCGGCGTTTGTTGAAAAACTCGTTTAATTTGAACGTTTTTAATAATTTTCGTCTTCCTTCTATTTACATTCGCGCACAATACTACATTAGAATAGTTTTCATATCAGATGGTTTACATAGCAGTTGATATTGATATCGTGAAATTGTGCGTGTCTAGCGGGTTTTATAACGAACCTTCAGTGGCCTCGTGTTGACTATAACATGCAGTTTGATCTGTTTTTATTCCGTATTGTATATTTGTTTGTGAAATGTTTGATACGGTCCGGTCGGCATCGTGACTGTGATTGCTTCGAAATTAATAGCTATCGGTGTGGTCAACTGTTAACTGGCGGTTGTTTGTCGTCATTTGAAAGTAGTATCCATACATATAATAAAAGTAGTAGTTAACAATTGTTAGATATATTTAAAAATAAATCAGGAAACTGTAGAACTAGGTCTCACGGCAGACAGGCGTGCAAATGCGGCAGGTTGTGGGTTTGATCTTCAATCGAGGAAAAACTTATAACATTTTTTTCATGCATGGTTTATCAAGTGTAACATATATCTATCGCATTACATCTGCACCTTGCGTTTATTATTAAAACCAAATAGATATTAGCTTTTCAGTGCATCATTAAGTCAATTTTAGTGACCGATCGAACTTTCGGTTTCGGTTTCGGCCAGTTTCGGCCAAAAATTCTAGTTTCGGCCATAGTTTCGGTTTCGGCCAAAAAATAGCCGAAACTTTCGGCTGCGCCGAAACTCGAGTATTTGTAATTATCCCCCCAGTGCGTCCCCGCTGTTGTGTTAAGTGGAAACGGCGGTAGTGGAAGACGGACTTATAAATAGCTACGTGAAACATAAAAGGAGGGATGGAAGAAAATATGAATTAATTATTAGATGTGATGAATGACAGAGATTATTTATGTGACTGACCCCAA
>DWMZ01000484.1:0-22331 GCA_018249855.1 Eueides tales michaeli | reverse complement strand
ATAGCGTGAGTTTGCAAGGACACGGTGAAAATCGATAATTCGTCCGCGATGGGAACCTGCCTGTAGGTGGTTGGAGGCGGTTCGTGAGAAGGGTTCGAGGTGAAGCTGATCTGCGGTTGATGTCAGCGAAGAAAAGTGCAGCCTAGCGTCCTCCGGCGATGACTACTGAAACGGCGACGCCGAACCAGGTATGTAACTTATACCGCAGAGACTTTTCAAGGACAATTGTCTTTAGCTTCTCTTATATAATAAAAATAGCAAACTTATAAATATATTTTAAAATAATGTAATTGTGAATATAAAATTGAGAAATTATAGTAAAGAAAATTACGAACTCCTGAAAATTATTATCCAAACTGCTACGTTCCTTTGTCATTGTACCATAGACACGTAAGATCAATTGCTAATCATTTTTGTTTCACTATTTGGCTACTGTTGCTAGAAAAAGATGTTATAGGGCGATCATTTAAAATTTAATAAAATCCTGATATTCTTATATATGCATTATATATTGTTATTTTAAAATCTTATAATATGAAAAATAAATTAGATAAATTTTATGTCTTATAAATAAATGGAATAATAAATACTTAAAAAAATTTAATAATGCGAAAAAATACTTTTTAGATGCTATTTTTTAACATTGTTGCTTTGAAGATAATCTAAGTAGAAGATAAGGCTATTTTAATATTATAGTATCGTCATAATAAGTCTTTTAAAGGGAAATTCTATCAATAATTGGGTTTATCCAAGTATTGGATCTGTCGCCGGGAGCTAATCTAATTATTCAGTTATACCAACCAACTTCACTATTTATTGGTAAAGCTTGATGCGAGAATAACTGTTTGCGATTTTACTTTAAATCTTTTTTTATATATCTAGGACTTAACTGTATATATGCTATGTACAAAGAAATAAACGCGTAGACAAAGCTTGACATTGACTTCCGCCTTTCAACACGCAATGTCTCGAAAATTGGGTGGTGTGAGGAGTGTTAAGCAATAGGCTGTCTCTGTACTTAAGCAATTTTTTTTATTTTACAAAGAAATAAGATGGTAATTTAATTTGAACTTCAATAGAATGTAGTTGTACTTCTACTTGAAAGCTCCTAGATACTCACTCATTCACTAAGCTTCACGGTGTATTTCTAGTGTTAAAATACTCTGTTTTTAAGATACTCTGTTACTTGTTCTTTACTTTCCGAATTTCTGATGAGTAGCAGAACTCAACACCGCGCTTTGCCTTGTTACCAGAGCGAAGAAATGAAAACATTAAATATTTAAATTGAAAATATAAAATATTTCATTTCCTCGAGTGGGAACCGAACCCACAACCTGTCGCGTTTACAGTCACACGCTGTGTCCCTGCGCCACGAGAGGCCTCCTCTAAGATGCAGTTATTAAATTTGTATATTTTTGAAAAACATAATACGAATGACTACAAAGACCGAGTGCCAAACATGTCTTTTGGAAAACAAAGGAAATCCATCAGCCTCTGATTTGAGTTGACTTTGGTTAACTAATTCAATTTCAAAGATAATAGTGGCAACCATTTGATTGTATCTTTTGCCATTTGTTTAGAAAATTAAATATTATATCAAGTATTTCTAAAGAAAAAGGGGTTTAGAAATATATATAAAATAATTAACTTTTTACCTAGCTACTAGTTATGTTGAGAGCTTCCTAATACATATTCTCAATGGAATACCTAAAAAACACGACCATTATCTGGTATTATTATGTATGCCCTCAGTAAATATGAGTACTGAACATAAATATTATCTAAAGCTAAAGCACTCTACACATTGGTTAGTATAAACATATATAACACGTGTGTCGTCCACGTCGATCAGATGCAAAATGGAAAATTTTATTATTAAAAGATTTTCCAGAAATTCTCTTTTAGTGCTCCTCTGTACGCACATATACTTGCAATTTTTAAGTTCAATTTAATTTTTGGTAGTTTCGTCTGAGTGTCGCTAAATAATCAGTCATAACGATAGAGTTTTCTATATATGGAATACTTTTTTATAATCAATCGGTTTTATCCCGTAAGAATTTTGTCTTTTTGTAAATAAAATAAGCCGAAATATAAATATACCCAACCCTTCTAACTCTTCAATGGAAATCCTCAATACTTTCCTTTCGATTGTCCTTGACTTTGTTATTTCCTGCAGGGCTTCCCTTAGCTCCCACTACGTCATAGGCTAATATGGGTTCAGTCTAGATTTATAATTGAGTTAAATAATACAAACTAACCTTACTGTATTGCTTTTTTCAAAAAACAAAATAATTTTGAATGTTTCTTAATTTCAATTTTATAAATTCTAAATACAATTATCAAAAATTAGAAGTAATCTTACGCTAAGGATTCACCAAGCGGTTTTCACCCACGCCCGCCGCGGTTGCGGGCCCGAAGCTTATTAGGAGACAGATATTTATGTAAAAAATTAAAGCACATTTCACGACGCGTTTTACGTATGCCGCGGGCGTGTGCGATTGTTTGCGAATACCGCTACTCCGGCGGTCATCTTATGACCGTATGATGATGATGTAGTAGTATATCGGAGGTGGTGCGATGGGCGGCGGGTTGCACCTGCGATTTCTGCGATCGGTTGGTGGGCGACCGCAATAGAGAGCGGGGAGCGTGGAGGGTGTACAGAAATTCTAAATAACTAAACACGGTCATTTAAAAATAATTAAGAAACTTTTCTTTATCCTTCTTTAACTCATTTATAAGAGTAACAAATAATCCATAACGATCTCTTTCCGCAATCAGTAGATGTATCCAGAATCTTTTAGGCCTCCTTTTTTTAATTCTTCTGTGAAGTAATTATAACGCAACAGCTCGTTTCTGGTGTGTGTCCATGGCACTCTGGAACTCAACTGATCGATTAACCGGCCATCCTACAACTGCGGGACCGCACAAAACTCCGGTCTCGTGAGTTTTTAAAATAAAAATTCATTTCGCAAACACGGCGGGTGCGGGTGAAAGCCGCTTCGTGAGTCCTTAGCTTAACATGATTAATACTACAAGTTAAATTTATTCCAAATTTTGAATATCTGTATATATAAATTATATTAAAATAAAATAACATACCACTAAGGTCCTAAAGATCAACATTATAATTTACACTATCAAAATTATAATTATTTCTATGGCAACAAAGGCATTAACAAATAAATTATTGTGACACAAAAATATTCGAATAGAATTATATGAAACACTGGAAAGCTTTGAGAATTCTCTTGAGTAATTAACCTCTGTTGACAAGGCTGAATGTAATTTATAGCAAATAAAAGATTTAGAAGATTTTTTTTAAAGTTATATCTTTGTTATTTGTTAAAATATTTATGTTTATTACAATGGATACTGTGACTCAATAAACAATGAAAATATCTGACTCTCTTGGCCAACAGTTGTGAATTCTATTTCTACTCATAGACGCGGTTATTTTTTTAAATAACTTCGTGTTTTTTTTTATCCAATGTAGTCAGATGGTACTGCCACTATATTATATATGCCGAGATATTTAATAAATTACATCTGAACGTAAAAATATACTATTAAATTACACAAAATTTCAATTTATATTTTTTTAAGCTTGATTTATTTATCAATATGGAGTTTTGTCTAAATTTCATATAAAAATATTGATTTTAAAGCTCGAATTGATTATATACGTTTCGATTATGCGGTGATTTTATACAAATACTGCAAAAACGATGCATATATGCGTGTATCTTTTGATTGTGTTTACTTAGAAGTATGACTTTTTTATGCCCCAAGGGACGGTAGACTAATTTCAGCTTGATTTATCTACGCAATCTCAAGATATATATCTTGACAGACAGGCGGACAACAAAGTAATACTATAAGAGTTCTATGCTAACCTTTACGGAATTCTAAAGATCATTTTTCTATTATATGAAAAAAAAAATGTCGAGGTTGATTTTTTTATAATATGCGACGTAACGTTGTCGGGGCGTTTGTTTATTTTTAGAGTAGGTTCATTTTATTGAGTATGAGGGCGTAGTTCCCATCAAATAATATATTTTGATAATATTAATATTTGATAGTTGTTCACAATTAACTAAAATGTTTGATTCAAATTAATTCAAAAGATATTTTAATATTTTAAATGAAACACTTTTAAACGGATTAATCGCGTATATTGACTTTTCTACATTTTTGGAAACCCGATGTTTCGAACACTTTACAGTAGTTTGTGGTCACGGGTAGACAGATATTTTAATAATTGAATAAGAATTTTGGCCTTTAAAGCAGGTATATATCACATCTTTACTCGACGCCATGTTTTGTCTTGTTACAACTAAATACATAATAATAATTTATTCGCCTTGAACTATCCACCCAACTGTCACATTTTAAAGTTAGAAAGTTCCTTCTTACAAGTCATTTTCTACCCACAAGATACTGAATAGCAAATGTGGAGATTAAAAGAACTAGAGAACTGGCACGAACTATTTCACAATGCAAATGTCCTGGAGTGGGACACATATACCGGAGAACTGAAAGAGAGAAAAGAAAGAAGAAAGTAGAGTTTTCGTCTCTACTTTCTTCTATCATTTCTCTCTTTCAGTTCTTCTTCTTCTATTAATGATGAAAAAATAAGTTTTCTTTAATTTCATAACGTGTCTACAGTTTTTTTAAGAAAGTAGAATGGAAAATAGGAGTAACGTTATGGGAATCGACCATCTGAACATTAAGTTCCCAAGTTCCCTCTGCTATGAAGTTAAAAAACAAAATTGAAAAAAAATACTAATATAATTTATTCAGCCTGTCCTATTAAAAATTAATTTCCTATATAGACTCGGACGATGACTTCATCAAAACAAATATAAAAAGGCGTATTTTAATAGAGATATTTTATTTAATTAGACCGCTAATGGGGCGAGGCGTGGCGTTATATTTGTATAACATGAAACTGTCTGTAATTAGGTCATCCAGGTTTTGCAATTTTTAATAGGTTACGCGAATGTATATACTATAGTACTACTGTCTTTAATGAAGCCATTTGGGAAGCAGGTGTACTGGCGTGGGACGCGGCTGTAAACGCAGCAGGTTTTGAACTCTAACAGACAGTAAGTCAGTCGAGAAAATGAAAAAGGGGGCTTGACTCTAGGTTCAAGCTATGTGCAGGATACAGCGTACACGTAGAAAAGTAAAGAGAAAAATTGTCACGATATGATATAAAATAATATTATTGTGTTTATTCTTATATTTTTGTAACTCTTCAATCGATTGACATTAATTCAAATGGACATCATCATGGAATCCATCACGGACAAATCTTGTCTACTTTTCGTGCTACACGAAAAGAAAAAAAAAACATTTCACATTTTTTTTCGAAAAAAAAAACATTTCACATTTTTTTTTGAAAAAAACAAACATACTATATTTAATCGTCTGCACTACTAAAACTATTAACTGAGATTGATGAGTAACTTAATAGGTCTCTAGATCTATTAAATTATTTATGATTATGGGCCAAATTAATCAACTTTCATGTTGTGCTTAATTACCATCATTTGATTCTTTTTACGATTGGGGCATAGTGCCCCGTCTATATAATTATCTTTGTATTGCTGTATCCATGGTAGAAAGTGGTAACCTAGTGTTAAGACATTCTGTTGACCACGTATCGCGTAATTCAAGACATTGTCCATGTTTGACGAAATTTAATGCCGCGCTGGCTTGTTATTAGTATGACTAAAATAAGATACTCCTTCATTTCCTCGAGTGAGAGTCGAACCTACAAAAATATATATATATATATATATATATATATATATATATATATATATATATATATATATATATATATATATATATATATATATATATATATACATAACTTGAGCACTGGATGGAGCAGTTCTATTGCTTTGGCATAAGTGCGAAGTAGTGCAATCACTAGAAGTTATTGTTTTGTAGAGTATATATACTGAATTTAATACATACTAAAATTAATTGAATACTTAATCTCATCTCATTCACAACGTCGGCATGAGCATCGCCCATAGGAATAACGATTCAACTGCGCAACAGCAGCATCTACGAGTATATCAGCTATATGTTGACATAAGCGAGTAGCTTATATTACTACGGTACTGCTGCTGTAAAGTTACATGATTTTTAAATTAATGAAATAATAAAAAACTTAATAATTTGATAATTTCTTAAATATTATAAAAATAAAAATCAGAAACATATAAAATGTATCAGCGTTCTTTATTAGAGGGGTATCTAAGTAACTATGTTATATTGTAGGGGTTGTTTTCCCCTTATTGAACTGACTCGTTTATAAAATATAAATAAATATAAAAAATTTAAAAATAGTGTTTTATTCTTTTAATGAGAAAATTTAAATTCGAATAATATACTTTAATGTTTTAGTATCAATGTTATTACATAAAAATGGATATAACTGTAAGTTTGGGGCCATTTTAAGCTTACAGTTATATCCTTTTTCGTGTCAACCGTCACTATTGCAGTAAAACAATGCATACACTGTAAACGCAACAGCTGTTGGTCGTATTTCAATACGGAAAAATGAATCAATTTCATTTTCTTTAAACTGGTAACAAGACTAGGCGCGGTTCTGGGTTCTGTTAATTAACACGCAATGTCTCGAAAATTGAACAGCACACGGTGCACAAAATGTCATAATCTCTGTCTACCCTGCCATAAATGTTAAGCTGAAGCCAACAAGTAAAAAAATGTACTGTCATGGCCGAACATCGATTACATATCACGTTCACGCCGCTATTGCGCAGTTGAATCGTACTTCCTATCAGATTGTACATACATACGTTAAACATACGTATGTATCTTTAAATTACAATTTATAATTTAGACATGAATCGGTTAAAGCTTAAGTTTTCCTAAAATATATTAGTGAGAAATGGAAAGGTTAATAATAGGTTCCCAACTTCCTTCTGCCTACCCTGCCTACCCAGGCGCGGAATACGGCGTGAAACTAAAAATATATACTAGCACAATTTAAAGAAAACCAAAAGCTTTTGTGTATATATAATACACAATATACATAGTAAATTACATAACTGTGCATACTATAATTAAATAATATATCTGGCTTTCTATTTTAATTTTATTTCAAAAGCAGGTACTGGAAAAAGCTACCTAATAAGACTTTAACAGTCTCACATCAATCATAGTCATTCGTGTCCATGTATACTTCCTAAAATGAAATGAGTTTTACTATTCCTTTATTAATTCGAACGAAGAGTACATTTAACAACAAGGCTTGGCGTAATATTTAGTTCGACCTTGGCATTTCGCCTCTAGTAAAAAACTTATCGAGCCAAGACAGGAACTATTACAATGTTAATAAAACATGTATGAAGGTGCTGGCACAGTATAGTATGGTTACATACGAGATATTTATAAGGGTTGTAGTAAAACATGATCAGTGTACCAGAGAACATTTATACTCAAAATTTCATCATTAAATAAGTATCGAAGCATATTGTCTTTAGAGGGTATGGCATTCATTCGTATTTCTTTTTATAAACTACATAGTTTCTCTTATTTCGACTCTAGACTGTAAGCGCGACGGTTGTAGGTTCCATTTCCACTCGAGCAAAAAAAATATTTATAATTTTTCACATGCATAAAATTGATACTGCCATACAATATGAAATTTCTAGAAAATTGATAGGAAAATACCTACTACTATATATAGGCAACGGAGTGTCATAACACAGGTTTCTTCTCCCTATCCTGCTATGCATCAATAAATATAAAGTTAAAACAATAAGGCACATAGATACAATTATCGACATGACTGTTAGGTGCTCAAGAGGGTTCAAACCCTGCTTCGTTCAAAATTTTATATGTTTTTAAATTTAGAATTTTTCTTTCCTGAGTGTGGAATAACACTTTAAAAATAGTAAAAAATATAAAAGCTACTACACTAGACTTAGCAAACAAAAATATTTTTTAGTGTGGGATGGGTGGGTTCTGAACTACAACCACGTTATTCAATCGGGTAGGACCTAACTGTATGATTACGCTACTATAACTTCTAAAATCAATAATTTAAGCAGAGATATTTTAATAAAAAACTTCGGTGTTGAGTTCCGCTGCTCAAATTCCGCTACAATGTCACGAAAATTCAGCGATGCATGGGTAACGAATTCGGTGTATATAAAAAGATTTAAATCTACATATTTATATGTAAATAATCAGAAGAACGATGCGGTTTTAAGGATCGATAGGAAGAATCGATATAAATATTAACATCATGGTGTACAATATTTTGTTAAAATGATGCATTAACCACTTTGTTGTAACATCACGTTCCTTAATTTAAATAACTTATTAGATATAGACGGGTAATAGCGTCTGATTGTAAGCACAATGTTGGTAGGTTCGATTCCTACTCAAAGGAATTAATTGTATTTTTAATTTCTTGCTTTGGTAAAAGCAAGAAATTGATACAAATATAAGGAGAACGTGAAACACAGAGGATCTTAATACTAGTTTTACTTCAAATACTTTCTATATGCGGGCTACAGCATAAAGAAAAAAAAGGAAAATCTTTATTATATTCGAGGCCTATCACGGCGCAGCGAGGATTTTTTTTTTTAGCTTCACGCTGTATTTCGCACAAGGCAGGGTGGGCAGAGGGAACCCGGGAACCTAGTGTCAAGTCACTCCGTTCCACTTCCGTTTCCCACTTTCCGCCGATTTTGAGGCATTGCGTATTGAGTGGCGGTACTCAACGCCGCGCTTTGCCTTATTACCAGAGCGAAGAAAGGAAAATATTAAATATTTTAATTGAAAATATTAAATATTTCGTTTAGCGAGGAAATGAAATATTTAATATTTACAATTTAAATATTTAATGTAAATTTCTTCGCTCTGGTAATAAGGCAAAACGCGGCGAGTTCCGCCACTCAACACGCAATGTCTCAAATTCGGCAGAATGTAGGGAATGGAAGTGGAACGGAGTGTTTTAACACTAGGTTCCCAAGTTCCCTCTGCCTACCCTGCCATGTGCGGGATATAGCGTAAAGCTGAGTTTATTATATTATTTAAATGTGTTGTATTTTAAAATATAAACAATCAAATGTTATGCTTAAGAATTTAAATATTATACATTTTTTATGAATGTTCATTTAAACATAAAATATATGCTTTAAATACTATCCAAGCCAAAGAAATCCTAAGCTAAACAAAAAATAAATTACATAAGAAAAAGTCATGTTTCTAACTCCACCGGAAATGACGTTCGTATCGATCCTGGAAATAATAACGTCTCTTCCTCTGTTATCTCTCGACTTTGATCATTTTAGATTACATCCTGAGCTAAGTAAAGAGGTCCAATGGCATAGTTCCTGTTAGCTATCTATTCTAAAGACAACTTATCGGAAGTTCTGTTCTTTCTAGTATTGATATATGTACCAATTGTTGTTATTTTTCAACTTTACGCTATATATTGTAATATCGGGATGCACAACCAGAATCTAGTGTCGAGACATTCTTTTCTCTGATTCTAAATAAAGTAATAGAACTTAACCGTATTTTAAGATGCCAGAAATGAAAATAATTATTATGGACCCTAGGGGATTTAAAGCGACAACCATTGTATTTACAATCAGATCTTATTCTACTGCACCATTGTGGTATAAAATGGGTCAAATTTACTAATTGGCTCATAACTATATAATATCTTGACTTGACACTTAGAGTACTCAGGCATTTCAGATTGCAAATGTATATAAGGCTGTCGTAGCGCATAAACGCAACGTGTAGCTTTTAGTGTTGATTTCTATTTCTTTTTTATGGTAAGAACACAAAACAGTGAGACCAAATTAAAAAAATGATTGAGAAGTGGAGATCAGGTTCTTTCTATGTACTTACCACATATGTATGGGTGAAGCTTTTGGATTCGATATAAAGGCGTAACTATATATATTTTACCCAATCCCGAACCTGGTTTCAATTTCATTGTATTAAAATGTGAAACCGTATTTTAATCAATTTCTATAAAAACTTCATGAATAGTTAAATTAAAAACTCTAACATTCAATATAATAATAAAATTACGTAGAAAAATTAAAATCGCATAAACTCCTAATTAAAACAACAAACGAGCTTTTGTATTGGAAATAAGTTCAAGCAATAAACTGGAATTAAAAATAAACACGGTATTTTCGAAACACCCAATTCGGTTGAAAAGCTTCTCATTACCAACACATTCAATGCTTAATTACTCGCGAACTTTTATATCACTCGTTTGCAGTGACTGAAATTTTTTGTGAATCCATTTGCATAGCTTTCGTTACGAAAACATATTTTTTGGTTTAGGTAAGCAGAACGAGTTTCAAATGAAAATAAATAACTTTACAGCAGGTTGTACTTTGTGGCAGGGTGAGCAGGGGGAACCTAACAGATTAACCGGGCGTTGAGAAAGTCTATTTCCTGCTTTCTATTACCTTTTGATTGGCAGACTATATTTTTGCACTTTGTCTTGTCACCAGAGCGAGAAAATAAAAATAATTCATTTCCTTAAGACCAAATTGATCCTACACCCATCACTTTACAGTAGGACGCTATGTTGATGCGTTACGATGACTGCCTCGTGAAGACGACACGTGAAGCTTAAAAAATAAAAATGCTTAAATATTTATTTGATTAAAATATCTCAACAGATTTTTTTTTAGTTTGACGCTGTAGTCCGCACAAGGCAGGGTAGGCAGAGGGAACCCGGAAACCTAGTGTTAAGACACTCCGTTCCACTACCGTTCTCCACTTTCCGCCGAATTTAAGGCATTGCGTATTGAGTGGCGGAACTCAACGCCGCGCTTTGCCTTATTACCAGAGCGAAGAAATAAAATATTAAATATTTTAAGTGAAAATATTAAATATTTCGTTTCCTCGACTGACGATCGAACCCAGAATCTATCGGTTACAGCCACACGCCTGTGCCGGTGCGCCACGACAGACCTCAACAGATTTAGATATTCCAAAATATCTAAATCGGTTGCACCACTTTTATTAAATTAAGATACGTCTATTTTGTGTATTTGAATTAAGTTTTATTTATTTATTTTTGTATGGTATTTAAAATAATAATAAAAGCCTTTGCGATATAGTGAAACTGCATCAGCCTATAAACGTGATACCTTGGGGTTTATTTTACGAATCTATTAATTAAATGATTTCCATTTATCTCGGCGTTGAGATCCACCACTCAACACGCAATGCTTCAAATTCGGATTGGGAAAATTGGAAACTAGGGAGCGAACACTAGGTTCCCAAGTATCCCTCTTCTCTCTTTTCCCTCTACACTACCATATGCGAGATACAGCTTGAAGCTGAGTTCGTTATTAAAAATTCGTGGGGAACAGAGTTATTAAAAGTTCGTGGGGAACAGAGTTTCTTAACATAAAGTCCCTACTGTTCTCTCTAATATACGAGGTGTGTTCAAAAAATAACGGGAATTTTCGTTTTTTGAAAAAAAATATTTATTTATTTGTCTACATTAATGTTGTCGCCTTCAAAATAGTCCCCATTAGATATTATGCACTTGTGCCAGCGCTTCTTCCATTCGTTGAAACACTTCTCAAACTCGATTTTTTGGATAGCCATTAGCTCTTTCAGCGATGCGCTTTTAATTTCATCTATGCTTGTAAAACGACGGCCCTTTAAGGTTCTCTTTATTTTTGGAAATAGAAAAAAGTCACACGGAGCCATGTCTGACGAATATGGGAGCTCGTATACCAATCTAAAAAAAATATCATATGAACTCTTATAGAAAAACTGTAGTAACATATGAGTTAAATGAAAAGAAAGCCTATTCAGAATCACCGACAGGTATTCATCTATTCAACATTGAAACGTCTTGTCTGTCGCGAGACTTGTTCGTTGTTTGTTCTTATAAGCTCTATACGTGGTTTTTATACAAAGTAGAGTTGAAAAATGAGCTTATTTTAGCGTAGAAAGTTCTGAAACAGAAAGCTTTAATTTTATATTATTTTTATCCTAAGCTAATTATCGCCTGCTGATTTGCATATATCCTGAAATGTAAATGGAAAATTTCGGTGACAAGGCAAAACGCGGCGTTAAGTGCCGTCACTCAACACGCAAGGAAAGTTGGCGGAAAGTGTGGAATGGAAGTTGAACGAAGTGTCTTAACACCAGGTTCCCAAGTTCCCTTTGCCTACCTCGCCGTGTGCGTGTGTGGGATACAGCGTGAAGCTGGAAAAAAAATAGAAAAATTATATTAATTATGTTATAATTATACAACGACAATATATAAACGCTATACTTCTAAAGAACAAGACAAAATTTAAACTTCCACTAGTTTTACATTAGAAAATAAATACAACAATCTATGAGTTAAAGTGACAAAGTACATTCCTCTTACATTAACCGCGTACACAAGAAGGAAACACTTTATATTAGAGATCCTTCAGCTGAAGGGTTTTGGTGAAAGCCTGTCTGAATTTCAGACGTTTTCGTATAGAATAGCAAGTGACAAACATTTTTTTCGTTAAAATAATTTAGCGTAAGTTTGCAAATTTTCATTTTTTTTATTACAGATTATTTATAATGTATAAAAAAAGCGTAAAGAATACTTCATACATGTTCAATATACGTAGTGGTCCCGATGTCTTGAACTCCTTTTAGCTATTTTTGGATTATTAATTAAATTAACGCTTAAAGTAAATTGCTTTAAGCCATATCCCGCATAGAATACCTCCTTTTCCACTTTTTACCTAGTTTTCAAAAGGTTCTATTTTAAGAAATAGATAGAATTAAACGGAACTCTTTGTTTTGTTGTAAATGTCGCATCCAACTTTCAATTTTCATTGCGCCACGACAGTTAGATTACAATTAATCTCTAATATTTTTCCGAGCAATTTACACTAAATTTTAGCTGATTTAAAAATAAATACTAATAAAAACTTAAAGTAAACTACCAAAAGTAGTGTAATGCAAAAGAAACTAAACATATATTTTTCTAAAGGCATGGAATTCTCACCCAAGAGATGCTTATAACGCAGCGTTGCCTCAACAAAAGCTCGTCTGGCTGGTAGACGCTTTTGTGTGACATAACTAGCTATCTTTTATGGCTTAATTTGGGCGTATCTTAAGCTTTTCCTTTGTTTACACAAAAAATAAGTATAAACGTATGTATATTAGACATTTTATTTATAAGAAATAAATTGTTCTTAATTTATTATCTTGTAACAGCGCAATTTGAATACATATTTATTGCACGCGATAAGAATGGTTGGAACGAAATCGATTTGACAGATATATTGATGTATACTAGTACTTTTATTACTATTATATTAAAATATACATAAAAGATATATAAAAGAGCTAAACTATAGTATAAGCAAAGAACCTGGGCCAGAGATTAAAAGAAACTACTTACCATTTTATAGATTTAACATGCAAATCAAGGCTTATCACTTTGAAAAGTAAGAAGCAGTGCATACTTGCAAAACAAATGCATATATTCTCAGGGATTTTGTACTGTTTTATGTACGTGTCCATTATCAGACTGCAATCAGGAGCTGATTCATAAGCTGAATGAAATTTTTGTATATTTTTTTTAAATAATTGATTTACCAACTCTGATTTCCTTAAGAAAATAAGAAAACAACTCAGTAATACCAAAAATTTTTAAAAATCACTAAAAGAAAGTTATTTTATAATGTTTTCTTACACATAATATTTATATTTTAACATAAAATATTCATTTACAATAACCAAATACTATTATCGTAATAAAATTTACTATACTTTAGTAACGGAACTTTAATGTATGTACATATAAACAAAAGTACATATTATATGTACGTAGCAATGGCAGGTAGCTTTTATAAAGCTCGTCTGGCTCGCAGACGCTCTTGTTTGGAGTAGCTATCTGTGGCTTTGATTCTTTAACATCGCAGCCGTTGTGTTTTCATTTAACATTTATATACGTATATTTTAGTTCGAAATATTTGTTTTATAGTAATTTTGCAATGTCTACTAAAATTGCTAGGTGTTGTTTTTTTGAACTCAAGTATAGAATGATAATTTAAATAAAAAGAATAATTCTAAACAAAGAAGAAAGAAAATAAGGCCAGTCGTGGCGCATGGGTTCAAGCAGTAGCACGCAACGCGACAGGTTGTGGGTTCGATATCCACTAAAGGAAATGAAATATATTTAATAATACCTTTATCTTTGGTTTAACAACGAGGCAAAGTACTATTCAACAAGCAGTAAGTCAAGTTTTGCCGAATGTGGGGAGTGAGAGGACGGAGTGTAAGACACAAGGTTCCTAAGTTCCCTTTGTCTACGCCGCCATGTGCAGTACATACCGAGATATATCGTGAAACTAAGAAAATCAAGCTTAAAACTTAAAACACGTTTATATTTACAAGTAGACAATCCAATCCAATTTTATCCGCCATCTTCCAATTCTATTATTAGAACAGCTCAATGGTACTGTAATATTATACTAAAGTTTCATATTTATACATCAATTAGAAGTGTATATATAGAGTACCTTTCCTATTGGTTAAATCAATTTTGACATTGGGTTGGGATTACAAATAATTGAGTACTAAATGAAAAGCCAATTAACTTATTGTTACTGATATCTAGGCCTATCTGAGGCCTGTCGTAGCGCAGCGGCACAAGCGTGTGGCTGTAACCGACAAATTCTGGGCTCGATCCCCAGTCGAGGATATGAAATATTAATATTTTCAATTTAAATATTTAATGTTTCGTTTCTTCGCTTTGGTAATAAGGCAAAGCGCGGCGATGAGTTCCGCCACTCAACACGCAATGCCTCAAATTCGGCGCAAAATAGGGAACGGAAGTGGAATGGAGTGTCTTAACACTAGGTTCCCAGGTTCCCTATGCCTACCCTGCCTCGTGCGGTATACAGTGTGAAGCTAAAAAAAATATTTTTTAACCACCAATGCATAAAGAGGTATGTAAGTTTGAGCTGTTTGTCTGTCTGTAAGACTGTAGCTCTTGAATGAATGAACTGATTTGATAGCGGTTTTTTTATAGAAAATTTGGTTCAACGCGATGGTTCTTAACTATGCTTCATGAAAATCGAATCACCCTAAGAGCTACAAACACTTTTCTAAGATGACGCTCTTTGGACCGGTGGAGTTTTAAATTTTTTTTATTGTTACTATTGCACTTAGAATTTTTTAATATGGCATATTAGATTAAAGTTATGGAAATTAGAAGAACGCTAAGAGAGTATTTATCGATATTCCTACGAGAAAATGAAAAACGACTACCTTACATACTAAAACCGTGGACTTACTAGTAAAGTATAAAATAAACAATCTAAACTATATTTTGGCTTAATATACGAGAATAGCCACATGCGATGCTATAAGTGCCTAACTGAAGTTATCGATGATGTCAGACAGGGGTAGCCACCCCAAAATAGCCCCGTGCTTTATTTATCTACATATCTCACAATAGGGAGAAATGAATCGGCTAATTTCGAGTGACATTGCATTTTGGATTTTTTGAATACGTTGTTGACATATCACTATATTTATATCTTTTTTTGTTTTGGTTTAAACATTTTTTTTGCTTTTTTTGTTTGGAAAAAAAAGAATGTCTAATAATTAATAGCTGAGTGATAGTTTTTGCTATAATGTCCAGTTTAATATATTTATTATACTTTGTATTTTTTTTAATATTTTTATGGTTAATTTCTTTAATAAGTTAAGAAATTCTAATCCAAAATTCTATT
This sequence comes from Eueides tales michaeli, assembly GCA_018249855.1. Classification (NCBI taxonomy): domain Eukaryota; kingdom Metazoa; phylum Arthropoda; class Insecta; order Lepidoptera; family Nymphalidae; genus Eueides; species Eueides tales. The sequence continues at coordinate 6,552 of DWMZ01000484.1, read as the reverse complement.
TTGCTTCACGCTATATCCTGAAAATAGCATAGTAGCCAGAGGGAACATCGGAACCTAGTGTTAACAAACTCAGTTCCAAATTTAAGTTATTGTGTGCTGAGTGGCGAAACTCAACTGTAATAAATATTTCATTTCCTCATGTGAAGATTCAATCCACAACCTGTCACGCTTACAATGGCATGCTTATGCACTTTCTCTATATGTCTCAATTAATAAATAATAAAATATTATTTTAAAAATCTTTCAATCGCCAATTTACGTTCAGACTATTACGACAAAAGCTTTTTTTTTATATTAATAATATACTCATATTATTAATATAAAAAAAAAGCTTTTGTAGATTGATAGCTCACTGTACATTTGATGTCGATAATAACTTAAAGAATTATTAATAAAATGCACTTATGAGTGTGTTTTATTAATGAAATAAATTAATTTAATTTTTTTGTAGTAAAAAAATATATATTAACTTTAAACGCGCTCTGAAATATATGTGGGATATTGTAATAGAACAGTTAAGGGCGTAACACTTGGGTGTGTTAGTCTCCTTTTTGGTTAACGTTTAAATTAAGTACTAAATAATATGTCCGTTAAATAAACTATGTATATAAAACTGTTATATTGTTTTCTTATTTAAAACAAAAAAAACAATATGACTAATCTATATACTTATTCTATCACTATTAAACTTAAAAAAAACCATACAAGGCGAGATATATGTATCTATTTTAGAAACACAAATTTTCATTTGCAATCACACTTCCCTTACTCTCGTACTGGGGTGACTAACCCTACAGGGGTTGAAATAATTGCTGGCGGTTTACCCTACGTCTTGCTCAGTGAACATGCATGAACTTAAGAACACGGTATACGCCTCAATAAACCGACTCTATGTATTAGTGGTAGTAATTAAAGAATTTATGCTGCATTAATTAAAGAGATTTCAAAATTTTTAAAGTGCATTTGCTTTGAGCTAAAAACGGCTTAGTTATTTTTTTATTTATACAATTCGTACATAGCGTGTACGCGCCGTATCAATTAAAAAGAGCTGTGTCAAAATAGAATTTGTCATAATAAACCAGTCATATGCTAACTATAAGAAAAAGGCGAAAACTGAACGAAAACGAAAAAGATAAACACCAACAAACGGCACACAAGTTTGACACAAAAAAAGTTCTTGAAGCGATACTATATACAAAAAAAATATTTTAGTTTCATTACGAAAATATAGTGCCACAAAACATATTCTCATCAAAACAGAAAAAATAGCGATCATGAATACATTATTCATATTTATAAACACTTATATTATTGTAAAATCACTTTTGCAAATACTCATTACCCGAGCGAAGATATGAAATTATTGAATATTTAATTATCTGACTGGAAATTAAACCACAACCGTCACGTTTACGGTCTCACGCTTCTGCGTCTGCGCAATGATAGCCTAAATACATTATTTAAATAAGCAAATAAATTGATATAAGCATGTAATAAATATATATGGCTAAATTACATCCTAACCTAGTCTTTTCACTTGCCTTTTGCTTAAAATGTGTTTTTATTTCTACTTTATCTTTAATATAGATAGAATATAAATGTTGTCAATTACTATATTCTACATTAACGCAGTTACAGATCGATAATTCAAATATGCATGACGTGATATTTACTGACCCTTTGTAATTTAGATTAATATTGTAGCGTAAAATGGAAAATGTTGTATTGACTTTGACACCCCAAAAGAGGGTGAAATAAAAGTAGGACATAAAGCCGATATGTCAGCGAGATTAGGGAAAAAAATGATTTATTTTTCTATCTATAAAATTAAAAGATAGAACATTTGACAAACCTCCTTAACTAATTTAAGTTAAGGAAGCCACTTTTCACCGAATTTAAGGCGTTGCTTATTGAGTGGCGGAACTCAACGCCGCGTTTTTCTTTTGTTATCAGAGCGAAGAAATAATAATATTTCCTCGAATGGGGATCGAACCCACAGCCAATCGCAGCCGTAAATGGAATAATTTGTTAACATAAAATATATATTATTGTAGATTTTTGCTTAAACACACCGTAATTTTCTTCCGTAAATTTATTTACGTAGACTTCAAGACGCAAAATGGAAAATCAAATTATTTACTATTCTTGATCGATATCTTTTTCATATTATGAGATTTTTGTCATTCAGTCTGTAACGAAGGGGTTTTATTTAATAATTAAGTCAGTTAACTTACTTGTTATTACAATTGCATTATAAATACTCGTGAGATTAGCGACAATGGTAACATTTAATTTATTTATAAGCTAAGTTTTATCAGTATCGTCTATTTAAATTCTGTCGGCTCTAAGTTCTCTTCCAGTCTTACAATTATTGTTTGTAATTAATTAATTAATTTATTATAGATTGTCCTGTCGTGGCGCAGCGGCACAAGCGTGTCATTGTAACCAATAGCTTGTGGGTTCGATCCCCACTCGAGGAACTATTATTTAATATTTTCAATTAAAATATTTTATTTATTGTTTTATTTCTTCGCTCTGATAACAATGCAAAGCGCGGCATTGAGCTACGCCAATCTCAAATTCGGCAGATAGCGGGAAAAGGAAGTTTCCCCCTTTCCGCCGAATTTGAGGCATTGCGGAGTGTCCTAACACTAGGTTCCCAAGTTCCCTCTGCCTACCCTGCCATGTGCATACAGCGTAAAGTAGAAAAATACATTATTTTTTTAAAACTTAATCTCGATTAGTATTCGATTTCGAACTAAACTGTATTTTTTTAAGCATCCTAACATTATTGGTCATAACATTATAAGTTACGTTTAGTGATAGCGTATAGTTGTATCTTTTAATTTTTCTAACAAGCATCAGCATCAGTCAATAATTTTTTTGACACTGCATAAAGTAAAATACGATACTATAGTTATTTTAATTAATTTACTGAACTCTATCATTATACTAAAAACTATTGAAAAGCTTTTTAGAATTTTTGCGATGCCTAATAAAATAATATAAAATTAAACATAGATATTATTTTTCTTTGTACAATTCTGTATCACGCATATAGCAGGGTAGGCTAACTTTTACATATTTTATTTTACTTTTAGTTAAATTAGAATTTACGCAACGTTAGATAAGAAGCGAAACTCAATGTCGCGCTTTGACTTGTCACCAGAACCAGAAAATGTAAATAATTACGCCGTTACGGCAAAACTTCGTCAGAAATCGTTCAAATACGCTCCCCAAAAATCTTCAGTTATTTGTCTCTGTACAGCGGACGTTATTTATCAAACCCTCTTAAATAAGTCTTGCTGAGTGTTGTACTCGAAAATACTCAGGCTAAGAACAAAGATATGAGACTAAAGGGTCATTAGCAAAGGCTTTTACGTTTAGTGCCTTAATCCAGAACTTGAGAGCCATGGGCTATTTTAGGGGCCTGCTAAATATTTGAATAATTACCATTCTCAACTTAGCTCTGTAACCCGTACATGGCAGGAGAGGCAGAGGGAACTTGGGAACCTAGTGTTAAAATACTCCACTCCGTTTGAGGTATTAGTGAGTGGTGAAACACAATCCCGGGCTTTGTCATGTTATCAGAGCGAAGATATAAAAAAAAAAATCACGAATATCACCTTAAAATTTATTGCAAAAGAAATCAATGGCATGGTCTACGTGTCAACTATTTTATATATGAATATATACTTTATAGTAGTGTCATAAAAAAATGGCTTTTGTACAAAAGAGTAGGGCGATTTGATTCACAATAAATGATTTATAAGATTGTAAACTTGCCTTCATTGGTACGGTCCCCAATATACCTATTTTTACAGCACTTATAAATGTAGACAAATTCTATTAAATAATTTTATTACATTTTGTTCGATATATTTAGAAGTTATCTTCTAAGATTTCACGCAGAAAGCCAGTAAAGGCAAATTAAATATTTAATGAATGCTTATAATGAATATTACAGGTTACAATACATATAGGAAAGTATTAAAACAGTCAGTATATTAGAAAATTTCATTTTTTCTTGAACTGCACGAAATACTTTTTTGTGCTACTTCTCTCTCTCCCTCTCTGTTTCTATCTCTCTCTCTCTCTCATATATGTATGTATGTGACAAATATCAGCTTTCTGAGTCCAGTAGTATAATAGTCTGTGCATTGACTTTCGGCATCTCAGTAACAGAGAGCTTTACATACAATCCAAGAGGTGTAAGCTAATTTTATCAACTTTGTAATGTGTTAAAATTGTACCGCATTTAAGCGCAAAAAACCACAATTATATTAAAGTCTACCCACTAAATTTTACTTTATACTAACGCTTACTATTAAGATTAAACGTCTTTAGTATTTTAATAACATATACAATATATATTGGTAAAAAGTGAAAAGAATATATGGCATTAGGGATACAGCATGAAGCTGAAAAAAGAAAAGTTGGACTGGCGAATGACAAACATTATTTCCATCTATATTTCTCATAAGATAGCAGACATACTGTTGCAACGCTTGTTCCCAGGCTTAACATGCTTAAGTAGGATATTATTTCTAGTTACTTTCCATAGCATGGAAATATCGCATCAGCTCATTCCTTATTTTATTTCTTTTTATTAACTATTAAAGTAATTAAAGTAGTTAGATCATACACGTGTTTGGGTTTTCGCGTATTAATAGTATTTAGTGGTAAAAAATTGTTTATTTAAAAAAGTCTATAACAAAAGACCGCATAACCTGATTTTGTTTTTAATATTTTTTGAATATGAAGGACACAAAGAATTATAAAATATTTTTTGAAAACGCGTGCCATTTTTCCAAGAGGTTAAGGTTCTAATCCCACCATGCATTTTTTTTTACTATAAAATATTATACTTCACTCATTTTATTATAAAATATTATACTTCATTCATTTTTTATATAAATTTTATTCAAAAGATGAAATTCAATGATTGAATAATGTTTTTGTCGACAGGCGGACGCCAGTACCGCGTTCCTGCGGGCAGCGCGGGCTGGCCAGATAGACAAGATCATCAGTCTCTTGGAGCAAGGCGTCGACATTAATGTTAGCAATGCTGTAAGTATTCATTCAAATGTTTAAGCATTAGAAAATTATTTGTATGTAAATTATTACAAATAAATGTGTATTCAAAAAGTACTTCTTTTTCATTTAGGATAAATGAAGGTACATTTAGGATTATTATGAATGTAGGTATTTTGTATGAGAAATAATTACAACTTTAATCAAGAAAAATATTTTTATAGATGGATAAATTATCTTTAAAGGTCCAGATTATATCATGAACTTTTTCTATGGAAAACATTATCAGAGAATAGAAACATGAGATTTTTATTCAGCTTCATGCTGGATAAACAGACCGAGGAAACTTAGGAACCTAGTGTTAAGACACTCCTTTCTATTAAAACATTAACTTTTAATTTATGTAGTATTACATAAGAAATAAGTACATTTTTAATGTAATCTATTCGAATTGATTTAAATGTCCAAATTTAAATATGTTATGGAAATAATTTTTCATATATTATCAATAAAAGAGAGAAATATTAATGTCGAGGTCAAAAAAAAAAAAAATATTTTTAATTTGTTTTTTTATAAGTTAAAATTTTATTGTAACGATGTACGCAAAGTCTATACTAAGTTACAGCTTATTCTGAGATTTGTATATAAAATAAAGTCAATCAAGATAATATCTTTTAATAGATAATATGATTAGGCCTTTAGTGGCGCAGCGGCACAAGAGTGTGACTGTAAGCGTTTGTAGGTTCGATCCCCACCTCCTCGCGAAAATGAAATATTTAATATTTTCGATTTAAAATAATTAATGTTTCATTTTTTCGCTCTGGTAACAAGACAAAATGCGGCGTTGAATTCGGTCACTCAACACGCAATGTCTCAAATTCGGCGGAAAGTGGGGAACGGAAGTGGAACGGAGTGTCTTAACACTAGGTTCCCAAGTTCCCTCTGCATTCACTGCCATGTGTGAGATACAGCGTGAAGCTAAAAAAAATAGACAATATAATTAAATACTGTATAAAAAAAACTTAAAAAGAGATATTGAAGTCTGCTTATATATTGAAGAAATTATATACTAGACGAAGTCACACTTTGTGCAATAACAACAGTGAGACATACACACATATTAATATAAGCATATTAATGTACTGTTCACATGTCAATAATGATTATTATTACAAAAAATATGACTCTATTTGCGAATTCCAGTTATATTGACCTCGACGAAATGACTTTTATGATTATAGTAGTAAAGTGCTTTTTAGTAAAACAGTTTTAGTCTGCATGCGACGCGGGCACGCGATACGGTCACGAACATTATTCATAGCTATTACGTAAATAATGCGGACTTAAATTGCAGTACACTTCGTATTCATTTAGGAATAATATAAATTGGTCTTTTGTTATATATATATATATATATATATATATATATATATATATATATATATATATATATATATATATATATATATATATATATATATATATATATATATATATATATATATATATATATATATA
>DWMZ01000483.1:0-22332 GCA_018249855.1 Eueides tales michaeli | reverse complement strand
CGTTATCCATTTTTCGCCGAATTAAAGCTTTGTTTGCTAAACGGTGAAACTCAACGCCGTGATTTTTTGTCTTGTCTTGTTATTTGAACGTTCCTGAGCGAAGAAATTAAAAGTAAATGTCTCTTCCCTGGAGTGGAGATAGTTTCTTTATTCAATTTAGAGATAATGATATATTATTGATTATGTGACCAAAACTATCATAGTGAGTAGTAGTCTAATACTACACGACTATTTTATACTATGTTATAGTACTAAAAAAATCATTAAGTATATATTTAACAATACATTTTTTTTATACGTAAGAGAATAGATTCTTTCCATTTCCTGCCTAAATTTTGGGTTTATCAAGAGTCAGAACTCACCACTACGCTTTCTTTTTTCACCAGGAAATAATAATTTATTCTGCAGAGCGGGAATCGAATCCACAAACCACGCCTTTATATGCAGAAGTAGTGCCGCTACACCACGACGTCAAAATCAAACCTACAAAATAAGAAGTCAAGGCATGTTTATTACCATATTACAAAAAATACAAAAGTTTTCACATTATTTTCCAAGCCGTTGAAGAATATGAAGTATCTTTTCTCAACTTGTAATAACAAAACTGCATAAAAATAGCCAACATCTTGTTATTACGCTGCTCGAGTGACTCGTCTTCGAGAACAATTTGAAAATACTTTTTTTTCCTTATTTACGTATCGCTGGTCTCATATATTTGGTATTTAACTTAAAGATTGATGAAACGATAGACGTAACGGCTGTGGGCTCGATTACCCCTCGAAGGAGTGATCTATGTTTGATCGATCTCTCTGGTAACTACACAAATCTAGGCATTGACTCCCGCCTTTAAACAAGTAATGTCTCAAAAAATTGTGTGGAAACTTTTCCGTAAAGTTTCCATACGTAAGGGTACAACGTGGTTCCTATTTGTTAGAATATAATTTATACTAATTTATTAGATAACTGTTATATTATTCAACTAAGCAGAAAGCATAGTACAAATTATTTTATAACTTAAGTACCAATAGACTGTGTCTAGATTCTCGATGTGGATGTAAATAAATGGTTTGATTTAAGGGTTTTGTACGAGTGGAAGAGTCACGTTGTCTCGACAAGATTGTTACCACCCCCGGCATTTAAAACCGGCGGTAAGTAGTGACCTTGGTCACTGCGTTTCGCATTGGGTAATGCCGGGCCCCAGTGCCCATCCACCTTACAGACCGGCAACGCTCCTGTAGCTCCTCTGATGTTACACGGGGTCGTGGGCGGCGGTGATCACTTACCATCAGGTGACCCGTACGCTCGTTTGCCGTGTCTTATCCATAAAAAAAATAAATAAATAAGGTTTCGTACGCGCAGTACTTAGTTTCAAATAACACATAAAAGTTACATTATTAATAATCGAGGGTCGCCTACAACGTGTCGCGTTTGGACATACACGTTATATAATAGTACGATTATAGTATAATGAACTTTCTATAATATTTGCAAAACGTTATTTAGAAAATTACAATATTCAATATATGAATGTCACTTTTTCTTTTTAGATCTATCAAGTAAGAGATTACTTTCCTGTCACGAACAAATATTGAGTTTTGTAATAACGTTTGCGCTACCTGTAGCCGAAGGTACCAGTTGCTTAGAGAGAATGAATTAATTTTATATGCTTGTATACATTTTTTTATTAATATCTGCAATAATGATGCTTGTCGTGCAGGCACAGGAGCACAAGCGCATGAGGAAAAGAAGTACTTTATAGTTCATTTCTTCGCTCTGGTAAAAAGGCAAAGTGCAATGTGCTCGTTAGGTTTCGCCTCCAATTTGGTGAAAAGTGGGGAATGGAACGAAGTGCCTTAACACAGGGTTTCCAAGTTACCTCTGCTTACCATCCTTATGCTGGATACAGTGTAAGGCAAAAAAAATCGTTTGCCTTTAGTGGCCTTTTGTGGCTCAGGGGCATAAGCGTACAACTGTACGATAGCGATAGGTTGTAGATTAATAAGTCCTTAATCGAGGAAATTAACATTTATATGTTCTGGTAATGAGAGAAAATAAAAATAAATACTAGCTAACATAGATACGTCTTACGTGATTCAATATAATACGCTTCCTACGATTAAAAAAATATCCTATAAAGAAGGCTTCATAATTTGAAGCAACAGTTCCTGAAGTCACAGGTTCTTCCAAACAAAACCTTTAGATGTAATATATAATTTCAAATATTGTGATATTATTATAAAATTTCGATCTTAGGTTTCGCCATAGAGAATATTTTATGGGTATGTCTACATCACTCAGAGCTTCTCTTAAACAATATAAGAAAAATAAAGGACTTTGTTCTAGGCCCCATATTAGAGAAGCATTGCATCTTGATAGTTATACTAGTAATTACGATCCTCATTATTTTTTTAGGTATGATGTGAATATATTATTATTGCATATTTTCAAAAAAAAATACCATTTCGTAGTTTTTACGTCTAACTGGAAGAAACGTCGCCACATGTAACACATTTTTTTGATTTATTATCACATAATTGATTTTGTGAAAGAGAAAAAAACAAAAGAGAAACAATATGTTTGTTTCGCTTTTGTTTTTTTCTCTTTCATATATATTACATGCACGCGTATTTGAGTTTGCTACATTACTACTAAGAAGATTAAATCATCTTTATAATGAACAAGTCCAAATGAAAATCAGCTTATGTGACGATTCTTTTTATATTATACTAGGGGTTTCCTTCTACTCGCTTCACTTGCCAACATTCGGCAATTATCAAAATATATAATTAAAATTAATTCAGCTAACAAAATTAATTGTTTTACAGGTTCCTAGGTTTCCTCTACCTACCCCGCAATGTCTGGTAAATTAATAATTATAAAGCTCTCTCATTCTTGATTTTCCTACAAAATGTGACAAAAACGGCGAATGGTGATTGTATTGGCTTCGACATTTATGTTTTTTTTATTTCAAGGAACTGTTTATATTAATATATATATCTTGGAAAACGTTGAAGCGCTCTGACCAACTAAGCCATAAGTTCTCATCAAGCTACCTCGAAATTCTTATACTCTTTACTTAATTATGTTATTAGAATGTAGGTAGGAATTTTTACAAGCTTCAGCTACTAAAGACGTTACAGTTACCGTTTGGAAGCATAATTATTAACTTCATGTTCACTTACGAAGATCAATATAAAAACATTAAGTATTGGGTGGCGAATCTCAACGTTGTATTTAACAAGAACACCCTTGGATGAATGTGGAACTCACAAATATTATCGTCCCAAAAAATGAATATTTTTTTAATTGTTATCAGCCTATCCAAACTCCGTTACGGAAACTAAACCGGTGTACCAATCTAACCCACAATAATGAGATCCTTTATATCCTTTCAGTTCTAAAGGAATTTCTATTTGATAAGCCCCTTTTAAGGAACATTATATTTATCTTCTCAATTTTATCGTACATTTAACGGAATTCCATCAGAATCCACGTTTGTTTGATGTTGGTCCAGACGAATGTTTCTATATGTTGTTTTATATATTTATTCCACAATGTATTTATCAAAACTATCTTTTGATTTTAAATAAACATTGTTTTCTTTTTAACTCTAATCTACTCACACTTATTTGTGGGAATTTAGCGATAAATCATTACGTGTTTCTATTTACCTAATTCAGGCCGTTGTAGACACAAGGTTTAATATTTTCAGGACGTTCTGATGAGGTAAATCACGGCGTTGACTTTTGTCACTCACAGTTCTTTGCCAATGCAATGAAAAATGACACTACAAACAAAATACAAAAAACAAAGAAATGAACGTGAGAGCCTGGTGTTAAGGAAATTTTGTTCGCAATTTGAGACTTCTTGAGGAAGAAAATGAAAACATAAAATATTTCATTTTCTAAGTGGTAGTTAAAGCCAGATCTTATCGCGTTCACACACAAATAACACAATTGTATCCCTGCGCCATGATAGACCTGAAAGGTGTCCAAAGTTCATCAAAACTATTCAATAGTAAATAAAATAATGCGAGTCGTGTTGCATGAGATTTTTATAATATGAATTTTCGTAATCATGGAAATGAAGTATTACATATAATATTTCATTTCCAGGAATACGAAAATTCATATTTACAAAAGTCTACATGATTGTTTTTGTACTTTAAACTTATGTCTTGGCGATAAGTTTCGTCTATAAACTGGACAGAAAGTGAAAATACATATCTGCCTATTTCTCTAGATACAGCAAAAACACAAAATAAGGAAAATACCAATAAATAATTTCATTAACAAATGAAATAATAAATAATTTGATTTAAAAAAAAAACATGTTCCGATTGGTTTCTTGCGCCGGTTCTTTTCAGGTCTGAGGCAGTAACTGTAGAGAACCGGTGGTAAACTATTTGACGTTTAAAAAATGAAGCTAAGTTACTTTTTAATCTGAATGAAAATATTTGAATTTAAATTTGGCCTATAAGCAAACTAAGAATACTATAATTTATTTTTATTATTTTTTATATATCTTTTATAAAGCAGTCGTGGCGTAGCGAGTTCCCAATGGGGCGAATCAATATATTTCGATTAAACACGGCAACAAGTTCCGCCACTCAAGACAATATGTCTGTGTTCCCTCTGCGTATCTTACTATGCGGAAAATGGTATAAAACCAGATATTTCTTAAAATGGTTGGTCGGTTTGACAAATGTCTATAAAGATATCATATTGAGTTAAAAATTAATTTAAATGTATGTTACGTGTGCTTAAAATATAAAGAATCTATGTAAGCAAGATTGCAAATTTTACATTTAATTTTATTTATCACAAGTAGTAGATATGAGAGTTTTTGCAACATTTTGTAAGAAAAATTACAGCGTTATCAAAACTTATAGGGTAATTTCTATTACCTTCAATTTATAAAATTTAACAATAAATAAGAACATACACTATGAAAAAAATCAAAAGTCAAAATTATATTAGTTGTATTTAATCTTGCAATTAGAACAGAGCCCTCGACGCTAGACTTGCACTTAACCGTTGTTTTTATTTTACATTTTTACTCATTGCTCATCAGAGCACAAGGTAAAGAGATCAGAGATACAGGGACAGGACACATGACAATGTCATTTTTTTCCTAAGTATGTGTGTAAAGTCACGTCTACTGCAACCATAGAGAGAGGAATTCAGTTGCAAAATACTTTTTCACTACCTTAAGTACTATGATAATATGGATAAGTTAGAGAAAGATTATTATAGTCGACTCATTAACACCAATGATCCAATATCCACGTCTAAATACTCAATCCTCCAGAGATACATTCGACATGTAACATTATTTTGTCCCACACAATTTTGTTCCACGGGTCTTCTCTTTACGTAAATTTGGTTAAGTGAGCGTTATGCTTATTTTCTACTTTTGAAAATTTGAGTTTCGACGCCTACACGACAAATTTCCTCGAAAATTCATTTTCGTTCTCAACTCCTTCATAGATTTCCGTATTTTTAAGGAAAACAATTGTTTTTTTTTAAATTAATTTTAAAATATTGTATAATAATAATGTTCAATTAAAAGAAATAATTTAGGCTGTAAGTTTGCTTCTTCACGCCCATAACCGGAAGTGCGCCCAACGGAAAGCTAACACAAAATTAAACAAACTTTTGAAATTGTTAGGTAAACATTAGCTTTTATAAATAATATTTGTTATTGACACATGAAATGTTCGTATATCCTGTATGATTTATGAAATTTTAATACTACAAACAATAGATCTTATATTATGAAAACAGCGGTGTTAAGTTCCGCTTTTTACGTTTTTTATAAGATATAGAAGTCACCACAAAGAAAATAAAATACTATTGTAGAATATTTTACAGATATTGTGTGTTAAATGGTAAAACTAAAAGACAAATTTAGTCCTCAAAAAATACAAGAAAAAAGTGAAATTGGTTCATATGACCGTCAAAAATTGAGATACATTGAACTCTATTTAAATATTCGTTAAGCCGTTACGTAACAATGGCTTGATTGTGAAAATAAAATATATAATGAGATCTGTCGTGACGCAACACGAAGAACGGCACGAGTATATGACTGTAAACGCGACTGCCTGTAGTTTTAATTCCCACTCGAGGGATTCAAATAATTTATGTTTTAATTTTCTCGCTCTTGTGTCAAAGCAAGTAAGTTCCGTCACTCAACTCGTAAAAGTTGGGGAATGGATGTAATAGGAAGAGAGTGTCTTAAGACTTAGTTTTAAGGTCCCTCTTAAAAAAAAATTAACTAGAAAATTTCAATATATTTCCAAGAAAATAGCAACTGTAAAAAATAACTGATTTATATACTTACTTGTAATGTGCATTTTGTTATATTTTACAGAATGAAGCGATGCGGGTCATAGTAGAAATGGTAAAAGTTCTAAATAGAATACTCTATGACTATCTCATAGATATTGGAATCAAATTTCAAAATTAATAACGCAAAAAAAAAATAACATCAACTAAGCTACGCAAAAACTTCATGTTTTTTGTGGCGTTAATTTCCGCCACTTAACACGTAAACGCAGAAAGTGAGAAACAGAACGGAATGTCTTAAAATTAGCTACTGAAGTTCTCTCAATGTATTCTCTCCGTTAAAGCTATATCCTGCATAGGAGAATAGGTATGGGAAACATTCCATTTTCCACGCATTTTGCGAAACAATAATACTCAGGTTCACTCTATCTATCTGAAAAAAAAACAATACAAATGGTTATATATCAGCGACTTCATCTTCAAAGGACTTTCGAACATTCTAAAAACCAAATGGTTAACCAAACTGTTATAGACACAGAGGTTTCCGATTGAACTAATAAAATTTATTTTTTGATCACATTCAAAGCTTTTACTCGAGTGATCCAAGTACTCTACTTGCACGGTGAGCTTTTTAAAAGAATATACCAAAAGCTTTCACACTTGTTCCATTACAAGAGTTTAGATGAACGTTGAGGTAAACTTAGAGAAACGTTAAAAAAAATATGTTTTACAAAAATATGTTGGTTTATATAAATATAGTTTACTTTTCCCTCAAATTCAATATTTTTATTTTTTGAGTTCATGCTGTATCCCGCATAGAATACGATAGATATATGGAGCCTCAATGCTGTACTTTGTCCTATTACCAGTCCAAGTAACACTATACTATAACTAGTCCAAGTGAAGAAATAAATATAATTTATTCTACGTGGTTGGGTTCAACCAACAATCTCGCGCTTTCGCAGCAATCTACATTTTTGGCTAAAATAAAAATATAAATTATTTTATTATCCCAAGTGTGAATTGAACCCACAACCTTCACGTTTATAGTCACATCGCAGATGCATATCTGCGCCATGACAGACCTTAACGTTATTCTTACTTTTATAAATATGAAAATTCTTTAAGATAAATATTTGTTTCACTTTCATGCAAAAACTACTTAACAGATTTAAAATTTAACTTTTCAATAATATAGCTTATTTCAATAACAATAGGCTACCATCTATAAAGACATGTAAATATTTCTAACTGTTTAGAAACAATACATAAATGAGATCCTAATAATTGAACGTAGTCGTGTGTCGCTGACTCTCATAGCGCAGGCGGCCGTTATATTATACTTTCAGATTTTTAATTGTAGAGAACATAAATTACATACTGAAGTAATTTTTTTAATTAAAATCATAGAGTACGCCAAAAATTTTTGTGAAAATAAGGAAGTATTTTACTGAAAATGTGATGGTTGTAGATTCGATTCCTGCTTCTGTAATATGTATTTATATTAAGCTTTACATGTACTATGTTTGGTTCACTGTCTTCAACATCTTCATATTAACATACTTACGTGCTTTTTACATGATCTTCCTCTAATATCATCCATACTGAGTTCACAAGGACCTCACTCTGTCTCTCTTATCTGATACCTATAATTATCACATTAAGTCTTAAATGGGTCGCGAAGCACCTGAATTATTTCATATAATTTAAAGATAACAATTCGGTGATAATGGGTAAGTAAAATATAAAGAAAATGCTATTAGTCGGTGCCTTTTGGATGACGTGACCATTCAGGTCCTAACTAAACACGTCCTGTTACGTGATGTTAAGCCTTATATTAATGGCTTGTATACATTTTTTTTCATTTATAAGCTTTTTACTGGTAATTTAAAAGTCTGGTACTGCGACAATGCACGGGGTTAGAACGGGGTTAAAAATATTTAGAAAAATCTTAATAGTAAATTAATGACTTCTTGCCACACATAAGCTACTTTGGTCTTAAAAACTACTCCGTTTAATATTTTTTAGCAATAATTTATATCATTTGCACAAATCGCGTGATCAACAACGGGTTTGCATGCTTACAGCGCTTATTGAAAATGAAAAGGTATTGAATTAACAAATGAAAGCTTGCTCGATAGTGCATTGTACTTTATTGAGCTGCATAAAAATAATATTATACAATAGAATGGTAAGAAATATCTTCTAGGATAAGCAGAATAGGCAGAGGAAATTTAAGAGCCTTGACCCTCTGTCACGTCCGTTGGGTTGGCGATAGGTCCTAAGCTCAATTTTTACACAGTCGTACGAACTATTTTCATTATTGTGGTTTAGAAGGACTAACGACGACTTTAATTTTTACCATTAAATACGCAATATAATACTGCTTCTATTTTAAAAAGCGGAACTTAATACAGCATTTTTCTCTTTATAATATGAAATTAGTAGTTTATAGTATGAATGTTTCGTAAATTATACAAGGCTACCAAATTTCCTGTGTAAATTGTATAAATATTAAAATAATATTCATACGAGGGATAATGTTTACTTACTAATATTAAAAATTAATTTTAAGATTTTTAAATGTGTTGACTTTTTAAAAATTACAAATTGATCATCTGTACATACTATATTAATTTTTCAATGTTCCAGTGAGTTTTGTTGGATCAAAGCGGGGGGTGATCGCGCGCTAATGTAGTTACTTGTCAATTTGTAGCGATATAAAAACGTAATTCGATTGTAAAGTGCTTTTCGTTTGAAAAAGAAAGAATGTAAAAAAATATATATAAAAAAAAAATAGAATTGCTATGAAAAATACAAATCGCAGTTAACAACATAGTTTGCATGCCTTTGTGCCACGACAGGCCTTAACTTATTACACTTATATTTCAGTGTCTGATGAACAGGTGATAGGTACTTGCGGATCTATCCATGTTGGTTTTTCACACCTTCACGCTGAATTTCATATAGGAGTGTAATCAGAGACATCTTAGTGTTAAGACACTAAATGTTAAGAAAAAATGCATTTAAATTACTAAACATATTTTTGAAATGTACGTGAACTAACACAAAGAAATAGTTAAAACGTTTATTTAGTTTATTAAAAGTTCAGTTTTTATCTATTCTGCTATACAACTTAAAATTATTATTTCATAAATGCCACAAAAAAATATTTTGTAAACTTTTTAGAAATAAAAACTTAAAAACTTGGTATTACAAGACCTACAATAACATGCAACTTAAACTGCTGTAGTACTAACATTATATACATCTTATTATATCATATCACGTTACATTCTAAAACTACCCAGACCAGCCAAAGAGCACTACTTGATTGATAATTGCTTGGGAGCACGCAAATTGGACTAACTTATTTGTAATATATACCTGAGGCGTAGCGCAGGGTTTAAGCAAGTGACGGTAAAGGCAACGGCAGGTTGTGGGTTGGATGTCTACTCGAGGAAAGGAAATAATTAATATTTTCATTTGCTTCGCTCTGATGCCGAGGTAAAATGTGGTGAATGCTATATCCTGCGTACTCTTTCAAATTTAGTATTCATGAAGCGATGTGTCTACTTTTTAACATTTTGTAATTAATCGTAACTCTATATGAAACCAAGCAGTCCTCGTGCGGCTCCGCCCGCTTGAGCTATACGAATATTTATTTGTTATCTGTATCTTTCAGTGAAAGTAAAAAATAATAATTTTATTTACTTTAAAATAATAATTTATACTTTTTTAAATATTAATTTTTGCTCTGGATATTATCCCGCATCAACAACAAAAATAAACATTTCTGTACTGTTTAGTTGGTTTCTGGTAATATATAAATAGCTACATGAATTTAGAAAACCACGGCTATTTTGAAATCACAGATACATACTTCAACTTTATCAATATGTTTAGATGTATAAATGTACATACATATATAGATAAATCGTATTTTATATCTTCTGAGAATTTATTTCATTTTACTCACAACTATTGTCGTATTTAATGTTTATTTATTTTACATTTATAGGTATAGGTCTAATACTACACATTTACAGGTCTAATACTTTCAGAAAAACTATGACTTCTCGATGGTTGAATATTGTGTCGTTGTAGCTCATTTATACACAATGTTCTTATGTAAATATATCATACATATATTTGTGTATATATCTATACAGAAGGTTCAATTCTTTTTTTCTTTTCTCTTTCTTATTTTGTTTTGTGTATATAATAATTTACCATACCGTCTATATGTTAGTCGCATAGAAACCGGTTCAACTGTTCTAGAGATATGTGTGGACAAACAGAAAGACCAACAAATAAAACATATCTTTGCTTATGTACAAATCAATATAATTATAATTCCATTGATGTTCATTATATTTTGCGTCTCAAATGTAACAATAGCATTTCCTTATTATATTTCTATTATTTGGACAGTATTCTATATACAGGTCACTATACACTATACGCGATCTATTGTAGTAAATTAATATTTCAGCCTTTGTTATAAAGTTACCGAATATCTTAATATATACGAGTAGGTGACGTGAATGGCTTCGACTTTAACAAGATTTTAGCACGATTTTGATTTTTTTAGAAAACTTACAAGGGACGAAACGGGATTGGAATCAAATACTAAACATTTTGTTTTTTGAGTGTGAAACAAAATTTAAAAACTTTTAGAAAAATTACTTTATCTTCTTGTTTCAATAATCAAATTGCAGCCAATATTGAAAAAATCTAACAGAAGTAGCTTAAATAAGGAGCAAAATTTAGATTGTATTTATTGTTAAATTCCTCTTGTAAAGAAGTTCTTATAAACGTGTAAATATAAGTATGTAGGTATCTACACTAAAGACTTGACTTGCACAATAGTGCCATTGAAAATGTAACAGGCTGTAGGTTCGCAAACACGCTTTTTTTAATGTTCAATATTTTATTTCCTCGAGTGGCGATCGAACTCGTAACATGTCGCATTTACAGTCGTTTATATTGTTTTGTGATAGATAACTAACTAAGGTATTCACATTAGGCGTGTACTTGCTCGTAATGTAACGTAATTACTGTGTTAACATCTACTTTCATATGATTCAGTACGTCTTGATTAAAGTCGAGTTAAAGCAGGATAACTACAGTTAATGTATTATAATAAAATGATAATAATAATTTTAAAAAGTTATGAAATTAAATATTTCTATATAAAGCAAGTTAGTTAACTCATTCGTGGCCCAGCCGTACAGCGTTTGATAATGAGTTCGACAAGTTTAACCCCATTCGGCGACATTGTTTTTGTTTTATTGTTCGATTTCTTGCAAAGGTTATTATATAAGGTTCCAGTATACTCGTATGTTGGCTGGATTTCTATCTTTTTTTTTGGAAAAGTCAAGGCAAACCGATGGTAAGTGATCACCGCCGCCCACGACGCCGTGTAGCACCAGAGGAGCTACAGGTGCGTCGCCGGTCTTTAAGATGGTTGGGCATAATGGTTGGGGACATTACCCAATGCGAAACACAGTAACCGGATCAACTACTTAACGCCGGTTTTAAATGCCGGGCGTGGTAATATATCTAATTGTAGAATCATATATCTCTGCAACATGAAAAGGTCCGTGATAGTTTTGTTGCGAGCAATACATGAAGCGTCTCACACCGTCGCATCAATTACTATCAATTTATGAAACGTAGACTCTTTCAACTATTTTACACTTTGATTGAATCGCTCGAGAGAGTACAAGGATGTTACTAAGATATGATATCAGGGAAATATTATTTTGGACTTGTGTGTGAATACGTTTTTTTTGGTCCTTAAAATCATTGATTACCAGAGCGAAGAAATGAAAACAAATATTTAAATTGAAATTATAAAGTATTTCATTTCCTCGAATGGGGGGGATCGAGCCCACAACCTGTCGGTTACAGTCACACGTTTGTGTCACTGCGCCGCGACAGGCCTCTAATAAATACATATATACAAGTAATACTGTAATACAACAACAGAATCACATCAACACAAAGCCGCGTCTAATTAGTGCGGTTCCAAGGTTCAGCGAGTGTAGCGTATGACTGAATACCGCAAGGAGCAGCTCGAGCCTTTGGTACGAGTGTTGACAATAGCTTGATATACTAACCCATCTTTAATTAAATACGTGCATAAGCTATAGGAATGATGATTTATGTATTTTGATGATGTATGCACTTGGCGTATGCACTGTACGTTATTTCGTCCTATTTCTTGTATAATCTCTATTATTAATTACTGCAGCAAAAATGAAGGTATAAATATTTATTTAGAAAACCGTATAAACCCAATGTTGTACCCAATGGTGTTTACTTAGAGAGTGTTTTGGCTAGAGATTACAAATAAAATATATTTTCCGTTTTAGTGTTATTCTACACTCAAGAAAGAAAATGCTTATTAAGGAAACTTATATAAATCATAGTCTCTTAGAAACCGTCCAAGCGCTCTGAAGTGTGTTATAAGTTTGAACTGGCTTTCAGTCTGTGTGTCTGTGGTACCGTAGCTCCAGAATGAATGAAGCGATGTGAGTACGGTTTTTTAAACGGAAACCTTCTTCGTTGCGGCGGTTCTTAGCTATGTTTGTTGGAATCTGGGTAAGATGTTTAAGAACTTCTAGTGCTTTGCCATTATGAGAATAAAAACTGGGGACCGAAATATCATTACGTTTTCTTTTAGATCGGGGCTTTTAAAATATCTATACCTAGGGATTACTTTTAAAAATGATCTACATATTCTACTATTTACTCTACTTGCAAATCAATTATATACAATGCACAAAAAAGAAATAATTACTGTTTATATAATAAAAAGAAATCACAGCAATATTAATTTCTTTTCCTTCTTCATCAGCCTATTTTCGTCCACTGAGAGGTACAAACAGGGCATCCCCAAGGGCACGCCTGTGCTCGACCTTTTAAATAATTTTAACTCAAAATAAATAAAAGAATATGACGTTATGTAAGCATTAAATATTCAAGTATTAGTTCACGCTCAATAAAGATAAATTTTATGCAAATACAATTTTATTTCTTTTATTCACTCAATCACAGCCTTTTAGAAGAAAACGTGTTCTTTTTACTTACTCTTACCAAATGGTAAGAGTAAGTAATAAAAGTGTGTGAGTGAGTGGATAGTGGCAAAAAGAGAGTCTTATCAGTAAATTCTAAATTTATATGTATTTTTTTACATTTTTTAATATATTTATATTAGACTATTTTTATAGCTAGAACATAGTGATAAGACACTTTCTTTTCCCACTACCCACGGAACCCTGGCACGTTGCGCGTTGAGTGGCGGAACTTAACGCGGAACTTTGCCTCGTTATTCAAATATGTTATTTTAAGACAATGTCGTGCTTATTACTAAAACGTTCTTAAAATAAAATAATAACTCATTGTTTTTACAAGATTTTGAAGTTCTACGTTCTATCGTAGAAATTCATAATTATGTTATTTTCGTATCGTTGCTTACTATAAGGCGTAGACAAAAAAACGATTTGTAGTGAAAGCTTTATGTTCTCGACGTGAAATATTACCACAACTAATTTATTCCTTGTACCCTTTTATAAAATACATTTATGTACACAATTTACTTTTATGATGAAAGTAAAATAATCTTATTAATATTAGACGTTTATTTTTTTATTTATTGTTTTGATATTTCTTACATTTTCATAGCATGTTTTTTTGAAATACGAGTATATAAGTATAAAATTTATTTAAATATAAAAGTATATTTTTTTAAATATATAAGTAAAATTTGTTCACAGTAAATGTGATATCATGATTTAAAAAATATATATTAATGTAAAGAAATCTCATAAAATATTTATTGACAAATTTAAAAGATAAATTCATTTCTCGAGGTTAGGTAAATTTTATGAAGACTTCGTTTTCCGATTATTCAAAGATATACAAAAAGAGGGCAGAATCATAACAATAAGTTCCGCTTTTCTATTCTCAAGGGAGCGTAGGGAAGTAAGACTAAGAGAGAATTTCCTGAAATATCTATAGAACGAGAAAAATAGGATTTTACAAAATTGTGTACACGGAGCAGCGGGCACTAGTTCATTATTACTTTGTTAAATATAATATTTTTTATTTACCGCCATTAAATATAGAATTTATATTAAGTTTTAATACATCGTCGCAATTTTAATATCTTTCGGATTAGTATTTTCTTATTTTCACACACTTGTGCCACAGCGTCACGGCAGGTATACCGGCTACAATGTATTAAAATATCACTTTAATTGCTAACAAGTGGTTAACTTGTTACCACGGTTTTAATAGCATATGAAACTGTATTAAACTGTATATTTATGTTATCAAGTTCAATACAAACAAGCATTGTTCATCCGCATTGATACTAAACTCCTATTGAAACCATGTTTTATAGGTTTTAATGATAAATTTAAATTAGATGCCGTTGTTCCGGAGCGGCAGAACGTCTGCTTGTAAACACAAAGGTGTGGGTGGGTGTGGGTTTGATTCCAATTCGAGATAATTATTTATGTACATTTCTTCGCTCTGGTCACAAGAAAAAGCGTGATGTTCTGCCTCGCAAAATACAAAGTATCGAACCTGCAACATGTCGCGCTAATAGTTGCACACTTTGCCCCTGCGCCTAAAGACCTCAAAACTATCACATGAATATTTATAATCAATTAGTCTATACAATTTAATTTAATAGAATACAATAGAATTAGTATTCCACAGCGGATCGCAATACCGGCTACAATATTTGTATCAAAATTGAAATACTCAGGCGATAAGTCAATAGTTCACGTCCGCTATAATTGAATTTAGCGGAGCACCTTCGTGTGTTACGTGTTTATTTGAGGGTTGTAACTTGTAGTAATGTTATATTGTAGTATTTTGTAGAATAGAATTTTAGTATAAAACAATAATCGTAGTTAACATTTCTATCGAATATTAGAAGAACAGTGTTTTATTGTATATGGCTGAAAATAGTAACCTAATATTAAATATAATTGTTATATGCTTGATGAGGTCTGTAGTGGCGTAGAGGAACAAGTGCGCTATTACAAAAGCCTGGCTGTGGGCTCGATACCCATTGAGAAAATGTTAATTATTTCTTTTCTCTCAATACGCAATACCTCCAGAATTTGATAAAAGTTGGGGAATGAACATGTCTGAATGAGAACGAAGTCTCCTCTACCTATCCTGGTATGTGCTATAAAATATGCCAGGCTATGCGTTATGCTGAAAAATAGGACTTTTTGCTGTTTTGTTTTTATTATACATTTTACTTTAAATATAACATATATTCTCCATCATCTCAATAAACTGTTAAAAAGTAAAACAAATTCTTTACTCTAGGTATCATAGATTTTTCTTATGGCAGGGTAAGCAG
Source organism: Eueides tales michaeli (assembly GCA_018249855.1). Lineage (NCBI taxonomy): Eukaryota > Metazoa > Arthropoda > Insecta > Lepidoptera > Nymphalidae > Eueides > Eueides tales. The sequence goes on along the minus strand of DWMZ01000483.1, from coordinate 6,651 downwards.
AGAGAACTTGGAAACCTAATGTTGAGATATTCCATTCCGTTGCTGATCTTTCGCCGAATAGTGGCATTGCGTGTTGAGTGGCGAAACTCAACGTCACGCTTTGCCTTGTTACCCGAGAGAAGAAATTACTAAATATTTAACTTGCAAATATTAAATATTTCATTCATTGTACCATTACCAAGAGCTGGCAGAGTCCGACGCTACATAGAGCTATAAATGTTGACTTTGTTGTATATGGGTACTCGTATCTGCATACATGGTATTAATATTGACGTAATATTTTTTTAAAAATGAATGTGATTTGAAGGCCAGCCAGGGTATTGGGATACAATCGTGCGAATGTAAACTGGATAGATTTTATGTTCGATCCCCGCTCGAGGTAATGAAATATTTTCATTTCTTTTTTCTGGTCATAGCGTGAAGTTGTGTTTCGCTAGTCAACACGCAATGCCTCGAATTCAGCGGAAGGTGGGGACCACAACGGAGTATAACACTAGGTTCTCAAGTGTATGCCTTTGCTTACCCTATGCCTACCCTATATACAGAGTAAAGTTAATAAACAAGTAATAAAATATTATTATAGTAATTAACGCTGTTAGTGAGTCCTGTCGTGGCGTAACGTATGAAATATTTAATATTTTCAATATAAATATTTAATTTAATATATTTCATATTTAATTCATTTCTTCGCTCTGGTAATAAGGCAAAAGCGCGGCATTGAATTCCACCACTCAACACGCAATGCCTCAAATTTGGCAAAAAAGTGGGGAACGAAAGTGGAACGGAATGTCTTAACAATAGGTTCCCATGTTTTCTTTACCTACCCTGCCATATGATACAGCGTGAAGCTGAGTATGAGTTTAACGCTATTAGATTAGTTGTTCACGTTCACAACCATAAGTGCGTCCAGCGAAAGGCTAACATAAAATTGATCCAATTTTGAGATCATTATGAGAACTAATAACCTTCACAAATAATATTCGTTGAATTTACGCAAGTTTTGGAATAGCTTGTATGCTTTATGAAAATGTTATACTATAAACTGTAAAACTTAAATTATGAAGAAAAACGCCGTTTTGAATTGCCCTTTTTACATTTTTATAAGTTATAGATGTCACCACAAAGAAGTTAAAAATTATTGTAGAGTATTTTACAGACATTGCGTATTATATGGAAGAAATGAAAGACAAAATTAGTCCTTAAAAAGTGCATACAACCGTGTAAAAATAGAGCTGCATAGAGTTGCATTTATTTATTCGTTATCCCTTTACATAAATATTGAAAAATAAGATTGTACAATGAGATCAATCGTGGCGCAAGAGCACGAGCGTATAACCGTATACTGTTATGAGATCTCGATCCCCACTCGAGGAAATCAAATATTTTATAATTTTATTTTCTCGCTCTGCTAACGAGGCAAAACGCAGCGTTAAGTTCCGCCAACACGAAATGACTCAAGAATTCATAGGAAAATGGGGGACGGATGTAATAGGAACAGAGTATCTTAACACTCACGGTTTTAAGGTCCCTCTGCCTACTCTATATTGTGATGGTATACCGTGAAAATGGAACAAATCGTCCGTTCGTGTTATATCCTGTAAAAGGAAATAGGTTTAGGAAACATTCCATTCCCCACTGCCCTATATTCAATATTACCTACCCTGCTGTATGAGGGATAATGTGAAACTATAAAACTAAGCAAATAAAGCTTATATATCACCGATTTAATTTTCAAAGGACTTTCGAACATTCTAATTACCGCATGGTTTAACCAAACTGTTTCCGATTGAACGAATAAAATTTATTTTTTTTAATCTCATTCAGAGCTTTTACTCCAGCGATCCAAGCATTCATATACTTGCACGGTGGTTTTTTTTACCAAAATACAAAAAGCTTTCACACTTGTTGAATTATAATAGTTTTGGTGAACGTGAACTTTATGTACATATGTATTGTGTCTAGTAGAAAATAATGAATATTTCTAATAACAATAGAGAAAAGTTAGAGAAAATATGTTATAAAAATGATTTTGATTTGTATACATATAATTTACATATTCATAGATTACTAGTACTTATTTCTTTTTTGGTTTCAAGTTGTATACGAGGAAAGCAAGAAAGTTATATGGAAATTTAACACCGTACTTTATCTTATGACAAGAGTAAAGAAAAGTGGTTGGGTTCAAGCCGCTATGGTCACGCTTACATTTATTGAACCGTTGCATTAAATTATTTTTTTTAGTGTTTATCTAATGAAAATAAGTTATTTCACTTAACTACTGTTAGTGATTTGCAGAGAAATCTTTAAAAAGTAACTTTGTTCTTTTTTCTGTGCAATAAGTTCTTTTGATATATACTATTTTTTATTAACTCACGTAAGAAATAAAGCCATTCAGATATTTAATGGTTTTTATAATGTAATTAGTCTCATTAATACATAAAGATCCTAGTAATTGAGTGTAGTCGTGTGTCGCTAGCTCTCATGACGCAGGCGGCTGTTAAATTAAACCTTAATTAGATACTGGGCTAGAATTTTAACTAAAATGATAGAGAACGCCTTAATTTTTTGTGAATATATGGAATATTCACTAAAATTTAAGGCGTAGCTTTTAACTATACCTGTGATAGTCGTAGATTCGCTTCCTTTTTGAAAAAAATGAAAATATTAAATATTTCATTTCCTCGAGTGGGGATCAAACACACACAACACGCTTTCGCGTTTTCAATCACACGCTTGTACGACTACGTCACGACAAGTCTATGTATATTTATATATGTCTAGAAGCTATAAATTAATAAATATTCAGAAGAGACTAAAGAACGGAATCCGCATCTATTGCAAAATTGTTTTTAAAAAAAGCAAGTTGTACCTAATTTCACTATGCAAGAAAATAGTAACTGTAACTAACCAACAACGTTTACAGTGTTTTTAATTTAATCTTCAACAAATAAAAAAACAAACCACATCTTATTAGGCAGGTCTCTCCTCACTGTCCTTAATATACAGAATTTAATCAGAACTTTTATGTTAGTTTAGAATGAGCTTGTATGGACTGTTTACTTTGTCCAAGAAAACTAATAACGTTATTAACACAAGGCAGGAATTACAATGATTTGTGTATTGATATCTAATCATCATTATATTAGAGGCGGTCGTGTCGCAGAGATACCGCTTACATAGATAAATGTTAAATAAATAAACATTTTCGTATTAAATACGACAAATATTGTGAGTAAAATCAAATAAATTCCCAAAATATTTTTTCCATTTATATTCCCAAAACATATTTCATATAAAATTACAATTAATCACAAAACGTCAAAGCGAAGATGCATCGCTTCATGAATACTAAATTTCAATATCACGTGCGTATATATGAGTATAGAGTATTAACTTAATAATTGAAGCAGTCGTGGAGCAGCGACAGCGACTGTACACGCGACGGGTGAGAGTTCGACGACTACAGTAGAATATATTTTATTTATTTTTTATTTCCTCTTTTATGTCGACGAGGACGGCATTGTGTTTAACCAATGAACAATATCTAAAAAACATATTTTATGGCATGTACAGGCTATTGCTGGACAGGGAATAGGTTCTCTTTAGTGCCCCTGTACTGCTAGTGTGTTTCAAAACATTTCGTGTTGAGTAGCGTGGTTCAACGCTGCGCTTGATTTAACAAAATAGAAGTGAAAAAATAAATGGTAGATTCTAAATACATTTGCTATTCATTGTAAAATGACTCGTTGCTTGTCCAACTCTAGTATCAAATGTAACGTACTTTAACAGTCGTCGACGTCGTTCGACCGCATTTACTACTTTACTCCGCTTTACTTTACTGTACTACATTGTAACCTGCTTTATGTATATTTATTCTGCTTGTTTTTGTTTCATCCTGTATCCCGCATATCGACGGAGATAAAGTGTACCCAGTGTTAAGACACTCTTTTCATCACGTTTTGGTTAATTTTGTATGTCAAAAGAGCGGAATTTCGACCACGCTGTGCCACTTTACCAGAGCGAAGAAATGAAAATATTATACATACAATTTTTATAATAAAATATGAAGAAAATATAAGGGACGTGGTATATTCAAGATAATATCTCATAATTCCATTTACTGGATCACTCAAGTCTACAAGAACTTACCTTAAACTCTAGAGCGTCGATGTCTCACTTGAATAACTAAAGTAAATCGGCTTAGGATTTAGTTGTTTTAAGGTAGATTTAGGCTACAGCCTCCTCGCCGCAGGAAACAGACACGACAGGAATATAAAGCATACAAAGACTGTGTTTCTTTTGATAGTAAATTTGTAATTACACAAAAAGGTCGCTTCTTAGAAAATTTAGGAAATGCCAGAGTACAGGTTGACAGTGGAATTTAATCAATGACTGTTAATTTTAAAAATATTTTAGTTTTGTGGCCTGTCGAGGTACAGAGACACAAACGTGCGACTGTAAATGCGATAGATTGTAGGTTTGATAATTTTTCGAACAAATGAAATATTCAGTATCTTTATAATAACGGCCTGATAGTTGTAGTTGATTTCAGTAATAAATAAAGATATTCCAGCCCCTCCTCTGGACAACAAATTGGATCACCGTATCGGAAATAAAGAAAGAAAAAATAAACTGCCACAAACATAAAAGAGCGGAAATTTAATTATTGTATAAAGCCCTCAGTTGATCCACGATTTATTTGAGTCATATAATCAGAATCACAGTACACGAGTCCATTAAAGTTTAACGTCGTGAATGTTGTAAAAGTAATGTAATATGTTGTTTAAGAAATTTCCCTTTTCCGTAAATTTACCAGTTGTTGTCGGTATTGTAATGTAAAAATTAATTTATTGGTTATTAAAATTAAATTATGACCAAGGACCTAGTAGCTTGACGTCAATGGATTGATCACTAGTACGCACATACACACATTCACGTTCACACGCTCTTACACACCACACTCGCCCACCATACATTACCACACACTCTAATGATGTTTAGTGTTGAACACAACAATTGATTCTTGTTTTTGTTTTTAACATCTATTAAAATTTTACAAATAATATTATTTTTTTATTGTCATTAATATATCATTTGGTTAGTTTTGTTTTCATAGTAAATAGTTTTTTTTTCTTTTTATACTTAATTATTATTGTATTGGTTTTTTTTATTTATTTTAATTTTGTACAAATTATTAAATGAAACGACGCATGTGAGGCGGGCGTTAATAGCCGCGACACAGTTTACAACTAATGCAGTTATTATCGTTATAAATTGTTTTTTTTTGTAATTTTTGTCTTGAATAAACGACGTATTATTATTATTATTTATGTTTCTAGGAAAATGATTACCACAAACAAATTACGGTAGGCATATATATACTTCAGCAGTAATTCTTAAAGGTGTCGACATGTAACCTTTCTTTTAGCTTCGCGTTTACTTGACATACACTTCCCCACGCATCGCTAATTCTCTAGACATTGGGTATTAAATAATGAAACTATACCGCATTTCGTCTTTTTACCAGAGCGAGGTAAGTAAAAATAATTCTCCCGAGTGAGAATCGAACCTAGTAACGTCTCATTTACAGTTCGACGTTGTGCCACTCCACTACCCCTATGTTATTTATGTTATATTCAATCAAAAGCTACCCGACGAAAGAATGATAATTCAAAACTAGTAATTACGCGCGACAACGGCCATCTTAAATATCGACGTAAGTAACTTCGTAAATTTTCTTGTCACCTAGCCCTGTCTTCTTTTTATCATTCCTTAAATCCCATTACTAAACTCCCTTTACAATCTTGAATTTTGCAAATATTTTTTAATTATAAGAGTGAACATAAGATATATTTCATTAATACATAATTATTCCCCTATTTTAAAATAAATAGCAAGGCCTGTTATACTAAATCAAGCACCTTTTACATTTTAGTTAAGTTTACAAGCTCAATTTTAACTAGGGATTTTGTGACTGATTGAGCTAAAATTATTTTAAAATGGCCGTTGCAACGAGATGGTGGGTTAATTTTATTACAACTCGCAAACAAGTCAGTATCAAACGAAAGGGCTGTTATTTTCATTTTTTTTAGCTTCACTCTGTATCCCGGGCACGGCAGGGTAAGCAGGCTCAAATTTCATAAATGGAAATATCTAAACATAAAATATGTTCTAATATGTTCTAATTTGGGTGTCCGACTGTAAACGCGGTTGGTTGTGGACTCAACAAAATATTATATATTTCCATTTTGTTGCTCTGATAACAAGGTAAAGCGTGACATTCAAATCCGCTACTCGACATACAATGTGTCCGTATGTCGACGGAAAGTGGTGAACGGAAGAGTCTTAACGTAATGGGAACAGAGTGTCTTAACGCAAGTGTTCTCTGCCTACCCTGCCATGTACCGGGATGGAATACAATGTGTGGCTAAAACATTTTATAAGAACAGAAACTACAGATCATTCTACGAATTCACCGTGTGACTGTCCATTTCGTTGCGGTATGAGGGGCTAAAAGCCTGGATCTTGCGAGTGATACGTAGGTTTAAGGAGGCCTCTTTTAAATATACATTAACACATAAACATCTATTTTAAATAAAATAGCAATGAATCCAGATAAGTAATTTATTTACTTTTTGTAATTTAATACCG
>DWMZ01000482.1:0-22346 GCA_018249855.1 Eueides tales michaeli | reverse complement strand
TCCATATAACCACTGTACCAGCAGTCATAGTAACTTCCTGTACCCAATGTGTATAATTACTATCTCTTTATTACATCTCCAAAGCTGTGAAAGCTACTTGCTTATAAGTTAACTAATATTTAACGAAGAATCTGCTGGATGTAAAAGGCTTGAAATTTATTACGAGGGACATTTCCCTGAGGAGTATAAAGGTGCACTAACAGGGGAATCACTAAAATTTCTACGGTAAAAGGAATAAAACATTTTCCGTTGTACGTTGTCTAGTAAATATGAAGTAAATTGTACAATATTGTTACTTCCGTTGATATATGTTTCCGTTTTCATGAGATAAAGCAAACGTTTACTTGTTTTGAGTATTTTCCTGGGAACTTTAAGTTAAATACTGTGCATAGTATAAATAAATAAATAAAAATACGTACATTTGAGGCCTGTCGTGGCGCATCGGCACAAGCGTGTGACTGTAACCGACAGGCTGTGGGTTCGATCCCCACTCGACGAAATGAAATATTTAATATTTTTAATTTAAATATTTAATGTTTGATTTCTTCGCTCTGGTAACAAGGCAAAAGCGTGGCGTTGAATTTCGCCACTCAACACGCAGTGCCTCAAATTTGGCGGAAAGTGGTTAATGGAAGTAGAACGGAGTGTCTAAACACTAGGTTCCCAATTTCCTTCTGCCTGCCCTGCCATGTGCGGGATATAGCGTGAAGCTGAAAAAAAAACGTACCTATGTAAATTTCTTCTTCTCAGCCGGAGAATCAATCTCGTTGCCAGTATCAATTCCATACGCTCACCACAGATTCACAAAGTTACAATGAAAAATACGATCTATCTATTTTTGAAAAACAATACATGGAAATAACACAAATGTTCTTTGTATTTTCTTAAGACAGTCTATTATTAATTATTAAAATATGAAATTTAAATATTTTATTATATATTTAATGTAGCTATTTGTTTTGAAGGTGTCCTTGGTTTGGTCCCCTGCAACAAAAACAATCTTGTTAAGATAAGTTTGTACTTTGAATAATTTTGAACACGTCTCGTTTCAGCTTTACGTTTCGCGTTCACGTTTGAACATACTCCTTTTACGAAAGCTTAATGTAAATATTGATATGTATGCTAGTGTAATACCTATTAGCTTCAAAAACTACTGTTAAGTTATTATTTTGCCTATTTTCCGTTAAGATTCTTCATTTTCTTTTTATGGACAGCTACAAATTGATATTTTATTCGTTTATAAACGCATATAGATAAATTAATAAGACATGGCATGGATTGTTTTGTACAAGAATTCAGGATCATCATTAGATGGAATTCCAGACATTTAATTAGCAAAAAAAATATCTTAAAATATTAAAGAGGCCTGTCGTGGCGCAGCGGCACAAGCCTGTGGCTGTAACCGACAGGTTCTGGGTTCGATCCCCACTCAAGGAAATGAAATATTTAATATTTTCAATTTAAATATTTAATATTTCATTTCTTCGCTCTGGTAATAAGGCATGGCAGCGTTGAGTTCCGCCACTGAACACGCAATGGCTCAAATTCGGCGGAAAGTGGGGAACGGAAGTGGAACGGAGTGTCTTAACACTAGGTTCCCGAGTTCCCTCTGCCTACCCCGCCTTGTGCGGGATACAGCGTGAAGCTAAGGTAAAATATTAAAAAAGTAAATCATTACACAAACACTTTTATTTAAAACTAAGGTCCAGTCTTCCCATGATAATAAGTTATACTTCCCTTTTAAAATGCAATTCTGAAACATTGGTAAGGAACCCTTGGTGGACGAATCCGACTCGCACTTGACCGGTTTTTTTTTATAATAATGAGCATGTTTAATATATATCGTATTGACATTGAAGTGATTAGTGCATAAACTAACTAGATAACAATATGGACATTTATTTCAACTTCACACTGCGTCCTCCATATAAGTACCACCGTATTTTTGACTTCTCCTATGCTAATGGAGAAATGAAAATGTATAATTCAACTAAGTATCTTCACAAGCTAACAAGTATCGCGTCAACTGTTCAACGGCCACGATAATTAACTATATTTTTTTTATCAACCAAATTTATGATAAAGGTCAAAATACCGTCCACCTTTCTAGTACCAAACGGACCATACAATAATAGATTGGACAAATGCAATACAACTGCCAGCGCATGACCTACATCATCGTACCTACGAGTACATACATGTGTAAGATGCAAAAATAGATCTAATAAGTACCTCCTAACGTTTGCAATCATTTGCTAATTAATATATTTATTGTTATCGTGCTATGAAGTTAATTCTGTATCGTTTCAAGACTGAATATATAATATTTTTTTTCTCAGCTTCACGCTGTATCCCACCCATGGCAGTGTAGGCAGTGGGAACTTGGGAACCTAGTGTTAAGACACTCCTTTCCCAGGTTTCCCCGAATTTTGATGCCTTGCGTGTCAGAGTGACGAAACTCAACGCCGATAGATATTAAATATTCCATTTGAAAATATTAAATATTTGACTTCTTCGAGTGTGAATCGCTTATGCTCCTGCGCCACGACGGGCCTTGATTAGTATACTATATTCAAGGTCTTTTAACCCTTACAGATCTCTTCGTTTTCCTTTTGTCAAGACCATTTGTCTCGTGATCGCGTGGAGACACCGGGCTAAAATTAAGATCAAATATTTAAGTTGACAGTTCCTATGTCAACGCAAACAAGCAATAAAAAATACGTGCAGAAAAAATAATGAAACATTTTGCATTACTTTTTCTGCAGTTTGTATGAAATTCATCACGTAATCGAAACCTATAGGGGTTCTTGATGACCATTGTTGTATAGTTATTAAATTTGGCACGAATTGAGACGAGAACAAAAAAAATAGAAAAGTTAAAATTTCCAACTATTTTATAGAAAAACTTAATCACCGTAACCCTGAGAATATCACCGTAACCCTGAGGACACCGTAACCCTGAGAACACCGTAACCCTGAGAACACCGTAACTCTGAGAACACCGTAGCCCCCAAACTTAAGCTTGTCAACTTTTGAAAGTTGTACTTCCCGTTCACCTAAGGTTTTGAAATTGGTATAGACCTCCTAGGGCAGTGACTTCAACCTGCACTTGACCGATTTTTTCTTTATGCTTTTTTTTATTTTGTGTTTTGTGATACATTTTGAGGTGAAAGCTTCGTTAGCAACGTTGTGATTTGAAAGCACATAAAACAAAAAAGCGATAGTAAATAGTAAAGATTTAGACGAAAAGTGGTAAAGCATTATACAGTGTATCTTATGTCCATGGTTGTCTTAGTCTGGAAGTATGCAGCAGTCACACTGTTACAGCAACAAGCTCAGTAACAGTAACTGACGCAGTATTCCAAAGATATATTGATTATATTAAGGACAAAGTATTTATGTCATAATTTGGTTACCATAAGCCTCTTGTATCATTTATCGAAAATGTAAGTAAGCTCTGAGTCAATAAATCTATATAACATATATGAATGAAATGTAAAATAATTGTCAATTTTTGTACATATTACTATTATAATTACTGTACAATCATCCCCTTCCCGAAATTTTGTATTCGTCTCATTATTTTAAAGCCAAAAGTGTTGGAATTTTCACTTCTACCACATGTAAATTGCATAGATGTTTGTTTTGTATTTTCGCAAAACGGTAAATTTTTACGGAGAAATATATGTAGCAAAATCTTTATGTTCCATTACTCTCGTGACTGACATTTATGTATGAAAAACGGTATTTTATCGTGTAGGATATTTTCCTATACTCTGGTCTGTCGTGGCTCAGCGGCACAAGCGTGTGACTATAACCGACGGTTGTGGGTTCGATTCCCACTTGAGAAAATGAAATTTTTAATATTTTCAATTTAAATATTTAACTTTTTCATCACTTTGGTAACAAGGCAAAACGCGGCGTTTTGTTTCACTTACCACTCAATGCCTCAAATTGTTGAAGTGGAACGGAGTGCCTTAACACTAGGTTCCCAAGTTCCCTCAGCCTACCCTGCCATGTGCGGGTTACAACATGTAGCTGATAAAAAATACCATATCAATTATTATAATACATGTATAATTTACAGTTCTCTAAACAAATTTCCATAAAAACAATAATCTTAAAGTATAGTATATATAACTATACGGTTAAACGAATAGGTTTATAGTACATTTCTAAATGGTAGAAGTTTAGGCAAGAGGTATAATAGCGATATGTCCATGCACTGTACTTAGGCAGTATAGATGAACATTCATAGACAATTTCTTAACGTTCCTACAGAAATAAAAAAATCTGGATCCACGTTACCAAAGTGACAAACAAAAAAAATGATATATTTTTTAAAATATTCAAACAAAGCTACAAATGTAGTGACAATTCAAAAACTATAAGATGCAATTGAGTGCGCAAATAGGTCGACACTCGGGGGTTGGAGGACGCCGACTGCACGAGTAACCGAGCTACGTGATTGGGTTATCTATATTGTATATATGTTTTTTAGCTTTACATACAAACCCAAACATGGCAGAGAAGGCAAAGGGAACTTGGGAACCTCGTGTTAAGATGATTTGTTCCTGTTAAGTTCCTCCGTTTTTTAAATTTCTATGTAGCTTCTATACCCACTCGAAGAAATGAAATATTCAGTTTTTTCATTTCCTCGTTCTGGTAACGAAGTACAGCGCGGCGTTGAGTTTCGTCATAATGTGGAGAGTAGTCTTATAATTGACAGACATCAAAAGTGGTAGATATAACCAGAGTAGTGTAGGTAACGTCCTACACAACTTATATCATATGAATAAAGTTAAGGTCTAAGGTACATAACACTTTATTAAATTAATTAAAGCTTGGAGAAGTGCCTGGGACTAGCCTCCACAGGTGTAGGCTTAAGGGATCCTTAACAATACATTAACCATTCGCCTTCACTGCTCTAGCCTAATATAATGGCAGATCTGCATGCTAATATAAATAGGTTTTAACCACATTTATAATTAAAATAATAATTAATTGATTAAACAATTATCAACAGAGTCTAGGTTAGCCATTAGCAGAGTACGAGCATATCAAACCACACCAGAGCCAAGACTGATTATTTAAAAGGACATACAAGTATCGAACGGGGATGCTTGTATGGCCTTTTAAATAATCATTAACAAATAAGTTGTAGGATAGAACGTATAGGAAGCTCAAACGACACCGACATAATAATTTTTCGTTCGTTAAACATTGTAAGAATGTGATTATTAACGGTAATTGAACTTCCAATGACATTAGCGGTGATCGTGTGAAAGCTGTAATTCAATTCACGCGTACAATTTGTATATAAAATTGTTTGGTATAATGTTGTAACCTGTTTACCTTTGTGTGGTAATTAATTAATGGATTACGATGGTTGCGCCTTTGTATAATTAGTAACAAAATTAATATTTTTGAAGTCTATCATGATAATAACATTGAAAAATACATTTTTTTTTAATCTATAACCTGCCTGACGAAGGCCTTTCGTTTATATGAAAGGTTGTAGGTTCGATTCCTACTTGACGAAATGAAATATTTAATATTTTCAAATTCTATATTTAATACTAAATTTAATTTTAATTTAAGTATGGAATAACACTTTAAAAATAGTAAAAATATTCTATATTTAATGTTTTCATTTCATAGTTCTGGTAACAAGGCAAAGCGCGGCGTTGAGTCTGCCACTCGACAGGCAGAGCTTCAAATACTACGGAAAGTGGATAACTGAACAGAGTGCATTAACACTAGGTTTTTAGCTTCACGCTGTATCCCGCACAAGGTAGGGTAGACAGAGGGAACCCGGGAACCTAGTGTTAAGACATTCCGTTCCACTTCCGTTTCCCACTTTCCGCCGAATTTGAGGTATTGCGTGTTGAGTGGCGGAACTCAACGCCGCGCTTTGCCTTATTACCAGAGCGAAGAAATGAAACATTAAATATTTCATTTCCTAAACTGGGGATCGAACACAGAACCCGTCTATATTATTCCTTAAATATTCGGCAGGCCTCAATATACTCGTATATTATTTCTATATTATTCCTTAAATGTTTTATATCTATAGATTTAATAAAACATGAAACTTGATAATTTAAAATTCAAAAGTAAGTAGGCTAACGAGGGATGTAATAACCTGGCGATTAGTATCTTTGAGTTGAAGCTTTTAAGAGAAGTTCACAATGTTCGCAATTTCCATAGTGAAAATATAGTGAGCTTAAGTTGAGTAAAAGTTTAACCCAATTTGAGGCTGTCGACGTTAAAAAGCCTTTTTATAAATATTGCTTATATATTTTGTACCTAGTACCTTATATGCCATATTTAATATTAGATTTTGCACGTATATTGTTTTGTGTATACTTTGTAATTGTTGGTATACTACTTCTATATAACCGTTGTAATTAACAGACCGGCAGACTTTTTTAAGCTTCTATGCCATTTCGCATATTATTGTGAGGAAATGATATTTTTTAGCTTCACACTGTATCCCGCACGAGGCAGGGTAGGCAGAGGGAACCCGGGAACCTAGTGTTAGGACACTCCGTTCCACTTCCGTTCCCGTCATGTGATGTCATCAATAATGTTGCCATTATTATGTAAAACACAGCTGTTTTTTATAATTCGCACTGTTTTCGCTTCAATAGAAATATATATTTTTTCTCATAAGGTATTATGAAATATTTCTAAGAAAGCTTTTCTTATACTTCGATACAAACCTTAATGGCTGTTATTCATTAGATTTACAAAGAAAACGTGAGACGTCATCGGCAAAAGTTATTATGATTCGAAGCCTGTCGTAGCGCAGGGGATTGTAAAGGAGACAGACTGTGAGGTCAATTCCCACTCAAGTAAATTAAATATTAAATATTTTCATTTCTTCGCTCAGTTAATAAGGTAAAGCTACCTCTATTTCAGCGGGAAGTGGGGAGTATCTTAATATTAGGTTCCCTACTTCCCTCTGCCTACTCTGTAGTGTGCAAGAATGAAATAAGATGTCATGTGTATGAAGCTAAAAAGTAAGTAGAAGCATCTATCAATGATTTAAAACAGAAAATTTATTTATTTTATTTTAGTTTATTGTCTGTCATTAAGTATAAACCGGATAGATCAGAAAAACGGTTTATTATTTGATATTATTTAATTGTCTCAGTTCTGCCAACCGCTTGGCAGAATTCGCCATTTTATTTTTAACAAGAAACGAAATATCTTTTAACAAGAAACGAAATATTTTTTTTTTTTTAAGTTTTTCTATAAATGTTATAGAAAAGCTTAAAGAAAAAAATTATTACTACACTATACATAATTACATATTTTGTAGTTAAAATTTGAACGTGTGAATAAATTTTTGGAACCCCACTTAGTAGCGACTTGTACCAAAGAGCACAATCGAGACGCACTACATATTTTTTTTGTTATTTTTCCTTTGATATTTCTTTTGTGTCTGAATAACGCTTACTTAAGTTTGATATTTAAATAAAACTCTTTCAAAATTTAGAACGAAATCGTCAGTTTTACAATTAGATGTTTAATTATTGCGCCATTTTAAAGTTATAAAAAAATCATAATAAACAATAATGAATTTTCAATTTGTTAGAGAAAATCCCAAGAGTTTGAGCAAAAAAAATATTTTCAGCTAGGTGTATTTATAATTCAATTCAAAACTAGTTTAGCTTACAGAAGTTGCAAAAACGATAAAAAAATATAAAATCTAAAGAAAAAATATATAAAAGTATCAAAAATATCCAGATTTTCAACATGATTTCATAAGGTCGAGCTATAACTAAGTAAGTACCTATGTAAGAAAATCTATGAATCTGAACTACACGCACTTATAAGTGTTGTAAAATCATGAAACTTGGCAATTAAATATAAATTATATGGCAATACCATCATCATGGTACCATCGAAATGGTCTGATGATGAATGTGGAAGATTGCCTTGGACTGCCTAATGGTAAACATATAAAATTTTCAATTGTATTAAAGGTGTTTTTAGTTTTTTAAGTTATTAATTTCTCTCTCAATGTACTAAGCTTTTTCTTTGAAAATAGTAAAAATGTCTTATTTTCATATACAAAGCACAGCGTTCTGTTCCGCCGCTCACACAACACACAATATCTCGAGTTTCGTGGCAAAATTGAACAAAAACATATTCAAAAATAATAAAATTTCCATGTAAACCTCAAACAAACACTAATTAGTGTAAACAGATACAACCAACGTAAAACTTAATTGAAATACACCGCAAGTGTCGAGGCGGTCTTAACTCAGTTTGAACAACGCCGCAAATATTTGAACTATGGTTCACTTCGGTTTTGCGTTACGTGAATAGCAATATTTATTTTAACTTCCCGTTTTATCCCTGATTTAATAGAGGGAACCTATAGCTAAGATACTTCCCTCTCTCCGTACCGTCGACTTTTCCGGAACTCAACGCCGCATTGGTTTCGTACGATGAAAATTAAAGTAGGTAAAGAAAAATAAAGTGGACGGATGGCTTAGTGGTCAGAGCGCTTGAACGGTTTTCAAGAGGCGCAGGTTCAAATCCTGCTTCGTCCAAATTTTTATACGTTTTTAAATTTAATATTTTAAATTTAGTAATAAATTGGAAGTCGAATACACAACCGTCGCATTTAAAGAGAGTTGTTCTGTTGCTGTGCACACCCTGTATGCTTATTTTCACAATTTATACAATTCCAGCCTAAGAAATCTATAATTATAATAAATCTGAAACTGATCGATATCTGTACATGGATACGTAAATTAAATAATCTGATAAGAAGGTACCTTCATTAATGTGATAAGACCTATAATAATGATTTTTATTTTTTTTATTTCTGTATAGAGGCCTGTCGTGGCGCAGTGGCACAAGGCTGTGGACTCTAACCGAAAGGTTGTGGGTTCGATCACCACTCAAGGAAATGAAATATTTAATATTTTCAATTTCAATATTTAATGTTTCATTTCTTTGCTCTGGTAATGAGGAAAGCGAGGCGTTGAGTTCCGCCACTCAACAGGCAATGCCTCGAATTCGGCGGAAAGTGGGGAAAGGAAGTGGAACGGAGTGTCTTAACACTAGGATCTTAAGTTCCCTCTGCCTAACCTGTCATGTGCGGGATAGCGTGCGTGCGCATCAGCGTGAAGCTGAGTAATCTCTTTATCTGTTTGTCTGTGCGTTTGTAAGCGCTAATCTCAGAGATGGCAAATTAAATTTAAATGTAGTTTTCACTATTATTTAAGTAGTTAAAAAATTAAAAAAACCAACATCAATTTAAGATATTAAAGTCGACGACATTTTTACGATATTTTTATTAATGTAGACAATATATATACGTTTTTAATGTATATATATTGTCTTTATAGTTATAATGTCATTAGAACAAGAAAGTTGTTGAAATAAGTAAATAAATTTGTGTAATTGTGTAAGCAGGCAAAGCCGCGGGTAGATCACCAGTATGTAATATTTAGTAAAAATAGTTAAGTACAAATAGTTAAGTACGTCTTAAGAATTTCATTAATTCTCCATCTCGACTAAGGATCATTACGACTAATATTAACTGCTGTTAATTTATACATGAATACTGGTCTCCCTCTCCCTTTCAAGTACGAAGGCGTCGTGAATTGATCAGCAAAATGTACAAATCGATAACAATGGACTCCCTTAAATGGGTCAGGAAGGATTCTAAAGTTGTGGAAAATGTATTAAAAGTAGGATAACTTTTGTGATTATGCTATTTTATTATTTTAGCGTTTATTGATCTTAGGGTTGCGTACCTAACGGATGAAACGGGTCCCTATTATTGACTATACTTCTATCCGTTAGTCTATGTCCGCCTGTCAGTCTGTCATCTTGACAGTTTAAGTTTTCATATAAGATGTGTTTCTTATTTTGTTTTAGGTGATGGCAATATTTTAACTGGGTCTTTTTTGACATGCATTCTCCTATTGTGTATATTTTTCTTTTTTTTTACCGTACAACCTCTTTCGTGTGTTTTCCATTCAACGTGACATTGGCGTAGTGATTCTGTGCTCAACTGGCACACTCGGAGCGCCATAATTTAAGAACTGAACTGAATAATAAATATTGGGCTCTAATACGGTGGAACATGGGGACCGGAAGCGAACAGATTGTCTTAATACCAGGTTCCCAAGTTCCCTCTGTCTACTATGAGGGACTGGGTGATCTAAAAAAAACCACAACCGCGTTTACAGTCGTACGCTATCACACTATTCTACGATAGTCACTAAATAGAATACATTTTAATTTATTCGTATTATACTTTATAAAATCTTAGATATCAAAGTAAAAGCACTTCTAGTTCCTGCTTGAGCTTTATATGCATTTGCAAGGGAAATAGATTCTTTGTAACAGGATACCATACTCCATAGTATGTATACTGTATACATTGTAAAAACACACGGCTGCCAATATTTTAAAGAAACGCTGATATGGATTTTAGAGAATTTATTTTAAATTATTAATGAATATTTAATGAAATATTATTAATGAAATATATTTAATGAAGATATATTTCTTTCTACTTTATTAGCATTTGAACTTCAGGGTTGTTTTGTGATTAGTTGGGTTCGAAACATAACATTGATATGACAGTTTTATGTGCATGAGGTAGCTATGACCATAGATAAATATCTTACGTAGATTTCTGCAGCTTTTTTAATTTAATTTAGGCCAGTAGTTTTTGTGGTTAGCTGGTTGAACCAAAGTAATCACAGTCCTTTGTTTCACAATATCATAATTACTTAATATTTAATATTCGTACCTACCTACAACAAAAATATAAAAGAAAGGTTCCCTTTTTACCCCAAAAGACATGAATAGAAATATCTAATTATCACATCACATCGTCCACCAATGCCGCTTTTAGTCCACACCGGGGTTCAACCTTTTTTTTTGATCAAGATCTACTTTTATGTCATCCTTGTTAGCAGGGACCCTTGTGTAAGTATAACAAAAATATTATAATGAATCAATAAAAAATTAAGGGCAAATAACGGCTTATCGCCCGCTAAATTTAAAATATAGCAGACCATATTGTGTGCTGTGGCAATGGTCTAGATGAAAACGTTAGACAGGATATGAAAATAATCAAAACTAGAATACTATTCTTCCGAGTGAGGATCAAACTCACCACAATTTACTGCACCACAATGGCTTCAAATAGACAATGATGACTGATTGCTTTGAATTCTTAATTTTTTTTATAACGATCTTTGGTACACACCAAAACGATGACACATAACGATGTAATATATAAATCAAATATATATATATATATATATATATATATATATATATATATATATATATATATATATATATATATATATATATATATATATATAAAATTAACAAGGCTTTGAGTCCAAAACAGCAAAAAAGCAACTGAGAGTTATATAAGGTATACAAAAATATCGCTAAGGAAATGACGTCACCGTGACGCAGTTGGGAAATCTGTTTATCATCAATAGGATGAATTTTAAATTCTTAATAGGTCTACCGATTACTCGCAACTGTTTAACCATCCATGCAGAGAAAGGAGTGAACGGTCACTATGTTTTTTCTGCCCTATAAAATAAAATTTCCAAAAAATGAATAAAACCCCGAGAATTGTTGATACGTGCCAATCTATTTTCCGCCCCGTTCGTTCCTGTTGGGGCGTACTACTTCCTTTGATGTTTCAATGTTACATACATAAATATTTTACATTTCACATCTCCGTCAGTCAGCCGTTAACACCGTGGTTACTGCACTATTATTTTTATAATCATCATAAATTTGGAGAAATGACATCTATATTTACTGTAAGGTTATAAACATGTCATTGAAATGCTTACATTCTTTAGCGGTTGTTAGCTGGAAATTATTTAAATAACGTAGTGTGGATGTGAACGTGGTGCATTAAGTGTCTAGCTGAAAGCTGTGGTTAGAGGCTATAGAAAATTAACTTAGACCAAGGGCGGCGTTCAGTTTCATCCCACAACACGCAGTACCCCAAAGCTAAGAACTTAAATGTTGAGCAGAGTGATCATCACTAAATTTCTTTTGCCTATCCTTATAAAGCGTGAAAAAAAGAAAGAAAGAAAGAAGAGTAGAACTATGTGAGATATTTCCTCTACCGGAAGTGAAACGGAGTGTCTTAACACTACGTTCCCAAGTTCCGTCTGCCTACCATGAATATTTCATTCTGTATTATGCCATGTGCATAATAAAGAATGAAACTGAGAAAAAAAATACTTTTCTTCGTTAGATAAAGTACAACAATCAGTACCCACATTTTAATGTTTCAAAATATAGTACGAAGAGATAACAACGACGTATAGTACAAAAAGTTTTACCATTCTTACTTTGTTGTGTAACATAAATATATGAATAAGATCTTTTATTTTCATCTTAATTACACATTTTAAATTAAACAAATTTCTATGTATTTTTCGAACACATTGCAGTGATCCATGATCACCGATACACTAAAACAAAAAAATAATAATAATGACACTCTATTTTTATTTTTTTTAAAGTGTTATTCCACACTTAGAAAAGAAAAATATTAAATTTAAAAACATAAAAATTTGAACGAAACAGGATTCGAAACCGCGCCTCTTACGCGCTCTGGACGGTTTCCAAGAGGCGCAAGTTTAAATCCTGCTATATATATATATATATATATATATATATATATATATATATATATATATATATATATATATATATTTATTTATTTATATTTCAAATTTTTATACGTTTTTAAATTTAGTAATGACACTATATGAAAATATAATAAAAAAGCAAAATGAGAAGAAAAAAATACACATAGCTTTAATTAACATTTATTTCTCATACAGTTTTTTTATTTTTCAATTATATATGCCTTACGTGGCATTAGAACTAGCAAAATTGATTTCAATGCGAGATAACACTATGCAATTTCCTTTTGAATATATTAGTATAGTTATTATTATATATATTAAATTTCACAAACAAATAGTTCCTTTTTTAAGCATAATATGTTTTGTTTATAGAAATATATAGTAATATGATATTTTTTATAAAATTCTTGCATTCAAAGTGATTAGTTTAACCAAATCTACCTAGTTTACCAACTAAGCGTGCGGGAAACGAATTTTTTTCTAGGTGTCAAGACTACAATATAAAGCTAATTAACAAGAAAAGCTATTGTGACGCAGTAAGATGACTGGCTAGACACAAATGAGAAGGTAGTAGGTTTGATACCCATCCGAGACAATGATTATATTTTGAATTATCTTTATTTCCCCGTACTAATAGGCAAAGTGCAATATTGTCAATCAAACATTGGGCGGAAAGTGTAGGAAGCAATTTAACTTAACTCAAAAAATAAGACATACAGTACTTGATTTTTTAGAGTAGATAAAAAAAAATTAAAATGCATATAAAAAAAACAATAACAAGATCGGCTTTTAAAGCTTTCTATTAAAAAATTGATGAAAGTTTAAATAAAATGAGTTAAAGAGCGTTTATTTAAATAAAATGAATCATCGTACAAAAAGCACAAAGCTCCCGCAACCAATTATTTAAAATGAAAAGTTAACCGACTGATTTATCAACACAACTCAAATAACCGGTCGGAATAAAATTAAATTTGACAAACAAATAATTCTTTTTTTAAGCATAGAAATGTTTTGTTTATAGAAATATATAATAATATGATATTTTTTATAAAATTCTTGCATTCAAAGTGATTAGTTTAACCAAATCTAAGAATATCTAATTATTAATTATAGAGGCCGAGGATAGTCGTGGCGCAGCGGCACAAGCATGTGATTGCAATCGACAGGTTGTGGGTTCGATCGCCACTCGAGGAAATTAAATATTTAATATTTTCAATTTAAATATTTAATGTTTCATTTCTTCGCTTTCTTAATAAGGCAAAAGCGCGGCGTTGAGTTCCGCCACTCAACACGCAATGACTCAAATTCGGCGAAAAGTGGGGAACAGAAGTAGAACGGAGTGTCTTAACACTAGGTACCCAAGTTCCCTCTGTCTACCCTGCTATGTGCAGGATACATCGTGAAGCTAAAAAAGACCTATATAAATATATATTTTTTTCTGACTACTCCGAGATACAGCGTAAAACTAAATATCCTTTTCTCAATAGAGATTTGAACCCCTAACCGTTCCAATATAGAAAATTTAACTTCAAAAAACTTCATTCTCCACAAAAAAGCATTTAATGGCGGAACTCAACACCGCATATAAATAGAAAAACCCAATCACATATATAATTATATAATACTCTATAGTTTTCGCTCACAAATTGCTCCTGTGTGTTTCCGTGACCCGCTTCAAGACATGAGAAATGCTTTATTGCACTTTTTATGCACACTTCCAAGGATTCGAAGTTGTGATAACAATTTTATTGTCGACTTGCTATAACCTAGACGCCGTTGTGACTCAGATGACTTATGTATAACTTATATTTACTTACTTAAATCTATGATTATTCTTGTCGAAATATCGTATATATATTAATTTTTTTGTTGTTTTCCTAATATAGGTGTTTTCTAGTGTGAATTGTGGTATTAAGTAACTCAGTAGTATTCGTGTACTATAAAGTTACCACATTGTTGTTAGCATACTTACATATGATACTGACGTCGTAGTGGCACAGTGGCAAAGCTTTTGTCTGTGTACGTATATTAATAAGCTAGACACTTCGCAGACTGCTATACTTTAGAAGCGAAATGTTTGAACATTAAGTTCTTTCTATATACACTGATGTGATGATATGTGTGGCCTAAACATATCATCCTAACGGCAAAGGAAATTGGAAACTAAGTGACATAACACTCCGTCCGTTCCAAACACATATCACATTCTAAGCGTTATAAGCAATAAGTATTACCTAATTATTAATAGTCTTGTAAATATTTAATATATAATAAATAAAAAATACATTAAGGTAAAATTAATAACTCTATAAATCTTATAAAAGTGATGATAAAAAATTACAGATCTGGTCCAATTCTGTTCTTTCCTGTTTCCGTAGAAATTTCGAAAAACGTTCTCTTAGTACGCCCATGAACTGAGCTTCCTAAAGTAAATACCACAATGAACTATTAAAGTACATTATTTTCGTTTCTTCAATTTTAAAAATACAAAATTACTGCCAATTCTAGTATCTGATAGATATCGTTATCAGAAGAGAGACTTGTCGGGTGTCAGAATCCAATTACTGCTTCACAAACAAGTGGTTCTCTAGTCTACTGTGCACAAAGTGTAAGCACGTTACGTTTCTATTCCGTGTAAACAATTTTGTGACAGGCTATTTTAGAAATATTTTTATTATTTAGTTTTATATTACATGCCACAAGGTAGGAAGAGGACTCCTAATGTCAAAATATTTCTTCCTTTACTTTTAAATATTAGACATAGTGGCGTAACTCAACGCCACGCTTTGTCTGAACAGAGCATTGTTATTGTTATAATCTTATATTATAAATAAATGGGTATCATAAATTACTTATTTTCCTTATCGTATATTTCTACTAATAAACTAACAAGTCTAACATATTAAATCTTTTACTACATACATCGTATCGTATCGCTTAGAAATTTAAACGGACAAAGTCGCGTGTGAGTCACTAGTTATTTAATATTTTAATTTCTTCACTCTGGTAATATCATAAAAAACATAATTCAGTCAAACAACACGCAATATCTTGAAAGTTCAAAGGAAAAGTCCTTTATTCCACCCTTCTATATGAAATTGTACTTCGCAAATTAAAAAAAAAATAACCTGAAATAACTCAAACTTATACATACATTTATATGTAAAATATAAAACAAGCCAGCGCCAAGTGAGGGGCTCGCTCTCATTAGACAGAGGGCCCTCGACACGGCATTATTAGTCTTTACCTACATCTGGCTATTGTTGCCAGCTTATTTGAGACGGACTGATTTTCTTTACAGTTGTTTACGAATATTTGTTATTTGTATTTGTTTACTGTGTATTTTGAGGCTTCGCCCGCGTGTTGAAATAGAATATATAGAGAAGAAATAGGACTAAGATGTATGTTTTAAGTGCCCATCGGAAACATTAACTTACTTAGATTTACGCTGTATCCCGCACATGGTAGAACAAGCAGAGAGAACTTGGGAACCTAGTGTTAAGACACTCCTTTCCATTTCTCCACTTTCCGCCGAATTTGAAGCATTGCGTGTTGAGTGGCGGATCTCAACGCCGCGCTTTGCCTTCTTACCAGAGCGAAGAAATGTGAATAATAAATATTTATATTGAAAACAGCGAATCAAATAGGCTGGAGCTTTATAATATAGTATATAGATCGTTATCTATGGTCTTTTAACAGTGATTCTTAGTTTTTTTTATATTTACTAAAATATAAAATTTATTTGTCATTTTTGATGTTTAGAATTTATAAAAAGCTACAGATTATATTTCTGCAGTTCTATGATTATGTGTTAAAATGTTAAACATTGACACTGTATACTAAATTTTAAAAACGTATAAAAATTTGGACGAAGCAGGATTTGAACCTGCGCCTCTTGAAAACCGTTCAAGCAAAGCCTGCTTCGTCCTAATTTTTATACGTTTTTAAAATTTAGTATTTCTCTTTCCTAAGTGTGGAATAACACTTTAAAAATAGTAAAAATATTGACACTGTATCCCATATCTATACAGGATATAAACAGGGTAGATAGGGGGACTAACAGGGTAGATAGGGGGGGGGGGGATGGTACGTGGGGAACGAAATATCTTAAAACGCACTAGGCGTTTTAAGACATTTCGTTCCCCACGTACCATCCTATTTAGAGACATCGCGTGTTGAATGGCGGATATCGATGCCGCGCTGTCTACCGGAACGAGAAAATAAAAATAAATATAATAATTTCACCGGGCATCGAATCTGAAATCACCTCTTTTACAGTCAGACATACTTCTATGTAGAGGGTATTTCAAATATGAAGTTTTTGTACATGAAACTGGCCAAATGGTAATTAGCGCACGAAATTTTTCATACCATAAATATGTACCTATTAATGGTATAAAATGTAAAAATAGCAAAAGAAAACCATTTCTGTTGTATATAATATTTAACAGGGCCCCATAGAAGTATTTTAGAGTCTTTTTTAATATTTCTTATTATAGCGGCCAAAATAAATATATATAATTTGTGGAAATTTCAATTGTGAAACTATCACGGTTTATGAGATAGATACAGCCCGGTAACAGATGGACAGATATACGGACAGTGAAGTCTTAGTAATAGAATGCCGCTTCTACCCTTCGGTCCGGAAAATAAGCAAGAAAATAAGCTGAAAATAAGCAAGTTCTCCATTATGACCCCCTTTATGAAGGGCTAAAAATAATCATATCAATATATGTATTGGGGCTCAATTAAGCAATGGTTACGAATACACATACATATATATTTTGCACGAAATTTACTATTTTAAAGTACATTGATATTTTTAAATGATTCTATTTTTTTAGCTTTACGCTGTATTCTGCACGTGGCAGGGCAGACAGAGAAATCTTGGGATACTAGTGATAAGACACTCCGTTCTCATCAAGACACTTTGATCCCCCACTTTGTGCTGAATTCCAGACAATGAGTGTTGAGTGGCGGAGTTGAACACCGCGCTTTGTTCTGCTGCCAGAGCAAACAAGTTAAATTATCAATTGTTTCATTTTCTCGTGTGGGAAACCGAAATTAGTCACTTTCGCAGTCGCACATTAATGTCCTTGCGCCACAGAAAATTATTAATTTGTCATTCATTATATAACGATCATTAAAAAGATGGATGGAAGAGTAATGTAAGATCATGGCACAGCATCCGTAAGCAAGATACATATAACTTGGATCCCCATTTGGGGAATCAATTTTTTTTTCTCACCCTGGGAAAACAAAGCGCAGCGTTGAGCTCCGCCACTCAACACGTAATGTCTCAGTTTTGACAGGAAGTCAGACAACAGAGTAACTTAACAAGGTAATTTTTTTTTTCAAGTAATTTAAATCTTATATTAATATAAGATTAGATTACTTGAAAAATATATAATTAACTGAACATTTTAACTACAATTAAATTTAACTATTACAAATAGTGTAATACATCATAGCTAAGTTATCTCATGACAGAATCAGATTAAATCAATAATCGAGGCAAGGCCCTAACGATTGCCGCGAGCTGTCGGTGATAAGCGATAGTGACTTAATATGTACATACTTAATACTTATATTGATAGCAGATAAAAGGGTTATGTTATTAATATAGTAAAAAGTGATTTTTTTATTTGATACGACCCGTCCGCGGCTTCGCCCGCTTAAAGTATAGTATTTTATTCACTAATTCCAATTACTTTCTTATTCTAATAACACTATTGGTTTTAAAACAATATATAAATATTGAAAAGTAAAATTTCAGCTGAATATATTAATTTTGTTGTACTTAATATTTAAATAGACATAACTTTCTTAATTTTTAAAGGATTTAATTTGATTTACATCTGTTTAGACGTTTCTGAAATTAGCGCGTATTATGCCACAGACCAACGAACAAAAATTGAAAAAAAAATGACTATTTTTGGCCCCATTACATTAATAAACGTCCAGTATAAGATTATTTTTAATATATCTTTCATATACAGACAACTATCAGTAACAGATTTATTATAAGTATAGATAAAGATATCGTATATAGTATGGTAGTTTGTGAGAAACTAGTGTTAAAGCCCTTCGTATATTCTCCTTTGACGTAACCCTACGCCGTTTTCTGATTACAATCAGTAAATAACACACGCGAGTTAAAATTAAAACACATTTTTCATTGTTTACAGGTGTTTAACACGCAAGTGTATATTTTTGTTTGTTTAAAAATACCCCAAAAAAAAAGTATGAGTTAGATTAGCATGAGATAATTTATTATTTTAGTAAACAATTATTTACTTAAAAAGGAAACTATAAAAACTTTGTAATTTTATTTTAAACTTAACAATTTAGCTACCACGGATCTATATATACTATTGTCAGCTCAAAGTGGAGAGATGTACTAGAAACATCTAAAGATACTGGCTTCTATTGACCAGTTCAAAGATTATCATATTGTTGGACCAAAATTCATGATAATATACTACTGGGGAACTTGGGAACCCAGTGTTGAGACACTCCGTGCCCTACCCCACTTACCGCCGGATTTGAGGCGTTGCGTGTTGATTGGCGGAATTCAACGCCGCGGTTTGGCTTGTTCATAAGGCGAAGATATGAAAATATTTCACTTCTTCAAGTGGGAATCGAATCCACAACGAGTTGTTTACAGTACACACGCGAGTGCCGCTGCGTCATGATAATATAAATGGTAAAATTTAAGTCACAATTCGACCTAAATATAGGATATAAAAAAGTATTAATTTCGCTTGACGCTTTTTAAGCTGTACGCCATTTGCGAGACAGACATTGAGGAGAAATTTACTCACTAGTTATTTTTTTATTATTTATTTATGCTTTTCTTTTAGCTTCACACTGTATCCCGCATAAGGCAAGGTAGGCAGAGGGAACCCGGGAACCTAGTGTTAAGACACTCCGTTCCACTTTCGTTCCCCACTTACCGCCGAATTTGTGGCATTGCGTGTTGAGTGGCGGAACTCAACGCCGCGCTTTACCTTATTACCAGAGCGAAGAAATGAAACATTAAATATTTAAATTGAAAATATTAAATATTGCATTTCCTCGACTGTTGATCGAACCCAGAACCTGTCCGTTACAGTCACACGCTTGTGCCGCTGCGCCACGACAGGCCTCATTTATGTATGTTTTTATGTTATTTATAAAAAGTTTAAAAATTTTATCCGCTGAGTGAAAAAGATTATGAAGTATTGAACGTTATCAGTAATTAAATTAATGTTACCTTATTATTAAACTAAATTGTAAAAAATATTCGAAAAACCACACATACAACATTATTTTTGTAATACTTGTAGGTGTTTTTTTCCGCGCTTTTCCCTTTTAGCAAAGTAGGCCGCGAAAACGACCGGAAAACGCGATGGTTGTGGAATCGATTTCCATTCAGGGAAGTGAATTATTTAATCACAATTATATTAAAAAATATATTATAAATAAAAATAAAATATAAATGAAATTTTCAAATCATTTTAATATAACTAAAATATAGGAAATGCTCTATATTTAAGTTATATTAAAATGATTTAAAATTTCATTTATCTCTCGCGTATTATGTTTAACAAAGCTTTGGTACTGAGTACCGCAAACAAACAATATCTTTGAAGACAGCTAAAGACATAAAATGGACATTTTGACCTGATTTTTAAGTTTAATGTACGCATGTTGTAAATTTTGTTTCGCGAAACAGGGGCCTCTACATTTTTTATAATAATCAGTATATCAGATTCTGATATTTAAAATAAAAAAAAAAAATTGGTAATGTTTTTTATGATATATGTAAATGTCTTAAGGTTTCTGTACAAAGTTCAATTATAATACATAAAAAATAAAATATATATTATAACAGAAATATTTGCGCAAAGAATGAAACATATGCTTAAAAGCTTCCTTGAACAAAACTGAAAAAGGTCCGAGCTTTCTGACTATTGTTTGACCATTGCTCATTCTTTATTTATTTTAGTCCAAAAATAATTACAAATGTTAATAAAGTTTAACGATTATTAAAATTATACGTCAAATTATAAAAATATATTTGATCAGTATTATAATTTCAAAAAATATATTTAATATGTTACATTGAATTATTCAATTAAAAACGTTATTACATAATTATAAATAATATTTATTAATTATATTAAAAGTTTTACTTATAGCTTTTCTCATTAATTTTGAACTATAAAAAGTACTTATAAAGACGGCAATCATTAAAAAAATAATGATGATAGTTCAATTAAAATGATCATTAAGGTCCCTCTATCATTATCACTCACATTAATCACTAGTCTAATGATAAGACGACGTCAGACAATTGTTCTGATGAAATAATTTGGCTACAACACTACACGCGTCACTTCACTATTTATATAATAAAAGATGCATCTAGAAATTATAATTTGCACGTAATTGTTTAAATAAATATTTTTTTTTATTAATAATACTTACATAAAATATAATTTGTAATCAATTAAAAACACCACAGCACGATAAACACACAACTAAGTAAAATCCTCTGGTAGCATATTGAAAAAGAAATTGTATCGTTAAATTTTATTTCGCGAACGCGTGAAAATCGCCATTTTATTAAAATAACTAATACTTGCTTCACAATAAGTTTCTTTTATATATTTATTGTTTTTTTTTATTTTTTTGATAATTTTAAGAGGCGATGGTCGTGGGCGAAGGCTGGGCGGTACACAGCGCAGACTCGGTCGTTGCCAACTTCACGTTGTGGCGTGCGCATCTCTGCGCTGCAACTTCGCACGGTAAATTGACCCCATTTAATTATTTTCGAAACGGCAACGCACTGCGTTTTTTAGGGTACGCTCTTTTATTGTGGGGATTAGAATGAGATATTGTTGTTTATATGTGATTTATGTATACAAGGCAGGGTAGGCAGAGGGAACCCGGGAACCTAGTGCTAAGACACGGCGTTCCACTTCCGTTCCCCACTTTCCGCCGAATTTGAGACATTGCGTGTTGAGTGGCGGAACTCAACGCCGCGTTTTGCCTTATTACCAGAGCGAAGAAATGAAACATTAAATATTTAAATTGAAAATATGAAATATATCATTTCCTCGACTGGGGATCGAATCCACAACCTATCGGTACTCACACGTTTGTGCCGCTGCGCCACGACAGACCTCAAATACTAAAATACTAAAAAGCTATCTCTATATGAGCAAAAAGTAGGATATTAATACATTTCAATATTTTTTTTATTACTTCACTATTTTTTTGTATTTTTTTTTATAATTTTATTTGAAATAGTAAAATCATTACTATAATATCGATGCGTATTTCGTCTACAAGACCTACTCTACATTTTTTATTTGTTCAGAAAATTTTGTAATTCTAGAAAGCAGTTAAATTTCTATTGCTTCACTTGAGTGAAGTGAAACAAATGAATTAAAATTTTAAGATGACGATCATTTTTCTTAGCGGCTCTATGAAATAGAATGCCAACAAACTAATTATGGTAAATATTCAACCTTTACCCGTGGTTTCCTTAATAAGTCATAGGCATAGTCATATATATATATATATATATATATATATATATATATATATATATATATATATATATATATATATATATATATATATATATATATATATATATATATATATATATATATATAT
>DWMZ01000481.1:0-22351 GCA_018249855.1 Eueides tales michaeli | reverse complement strand
ATATATATATATATATATATATATATATATATATATATATATATATATATATATATATATATATATATATATATATACATATATATATATATATATATATACATATATATTTAAAAATTATAAAACACACGTGACTTTAGGTATGGAGGAGGGGGGAGTTCTAAGCCTCCATTATGTTTCGTCAAGAAGGGAGAGATTAAAAAATGCTAAAAAAACATCACATGTGCAATGGACGGTCTCTTCTTAAAACTTAATATTGTAAAATATTAGTCTTCAGAAAAACATTTAAATAAATTTACACTTACATTCTGTAAACTCTATAACTCTTAAGTCAAGTGTAGATTAATATCTATACTTGATGACTTAAGAGTTACAGACATAGGTTTACTTACATTATAAGTTGTAAGAAAATTCTCTTATCTATTAAGTATTTAGAATTTATCTTGTGAAAATTCCCACAAGCTTGTTAACAACAATAAAATGCAAATTAAAATATGAATGAAATTTAAGATTATGATTAATTTAAAATGATCACCTATATATCTTAACAAGAATAATTTGTCAATAACAACACTTTTATAAACGTAATGATGATAATGTAGATAATACAGTAACATAGCATCTTACTGGAAATGTTTTTAATTACCACCATTTTAGTTTTGATATATCACAAAGTGTGATATCGAGTTCTATAACTCAGCACAAGTGTCTAAAAAAAATTGTGGAAAGTGGCAAATGAGTGTCATAACGTAGTTTCCATTACCTGCCCTGCTATATAGGATATTCAGTGTAAAGTTAACCAAGTTATTTTCAAATATGTTACCTCCAACATCTATAAAATTTTTAGCAGCTAACCCAGATCTTGGAGCAACCCTTCCATAGCATCCCGAAGGTAATTCAATTTGTAAATCTGTCTTTATAATTTCCTTTCCACGAGCAGGTACAACATAATCATATGCACTAAAAGTTAAATAGAAAAAAGGCAAAGGTAAAGTAAGTAAAAGTAAAAAGGATGTTAAAGTGTGATAGTAAAATTTTATTATATGGAAAAATTGCAATGACTGTTCAAGGTTAATAAATATAATACTGTTTATAAAATTTGAACAGTAACTATGACTTGTTCATAATACATAATTTTTTCCCAACTTCACACTGTATCCCACACATGGCAGGGTAGACAGAATGAATTTAGGAATCTAGTGTTAAGACAATCCTTTCCACTTTCATTCCCCACTTTTTAGCAAATTTGAGCCATTGCATGTTGAGCAATGAAATTCAATGCCGCTGTTCGCTTTAGAGCAAAGAATTGATATTTAATTTCCTCGAGTGTGGATCGAAACCACATCCTATATAAATAATAAATATGTAATGTTATTATATTATATATTTAATTTTGCAAAAAAAAAAATTTAGTTAGCTTTATGCTGTGTCTTTCACATGGCAGGATAGACCTCGTGTTACTCATTGTCCACTTAACGGCGGAAGTCACCGTTTAGTGGCGGAACTCAACGTCGCGCATGGCCTTATTACCAGTGCGAACAAATGAAAACATCAAATAATTAACTTCACCAAAATATCGGCTATATATACTATAACCAATTTGCTTATATTATTCTTCCTATGTAACTTACCTTTTTAAGTCGAACCCAGCTGCTTTATCAGAACCTTTCTTAGGAGAAAAAGCATTTGAACTTAGACGTGTAAATTTTAATATAGTTTGTGACATTATGATGTATTGGTCCTTTTTAATTTATGCCAAATGCAATTGCAATATAATTAAAACGGAAAACTAAATAATTTATACTAAATAGTTAGAAAACGAAGAAAAAATAATCACTCATTCAAATCGTAGATAATCGCAAGCTGCAAAGTCGTAGTTTTCTGAACAATAAATTATTGGCGCCAATTCCAAAACTTCAAATAGTTCAATACAGATAATAAAACTACAACTCGATGTAAAACTACTCGAAAAATAGGCCGTTTTCCGAATTGTGCAAACAGCACTTACGATATTTCAACTGCTAACGTGGGTTCCGTATAGTGAGCAACGTCTGTTAGCAGTAATAATAAATCGGTCCACTAGTGAGTGTGCTTATGGATTCGACAAGTTAAACAAAACCGAACAGAGCATTTTTTTAATATAAGCATGAGTAAGTGTAGCCAATAAAGATGATAAAATGCTTGTATTTCAAGCATTTTCCACAATCGAGGAAAGTGACAATAGTGACATTGACTCGGAACGTCAAAATAACGTCAATGCCTACGATACTAACGCTCCAACCCTTCAGTACTGTAAGCACTAGTCATGTCACATGTATCAAGTCAAGTCACTCTGGTACGCTTTGAGACATGTGTGCACAATTCGGAAAACGGCCACCGTAATATAACTTATGTATTAAAACTACAAATATGCTAATATGTATATATATATATATATATATATATATATATATATATATATATATATAGATATATATATATATATATATATATATATATATATATATATATATATATATATATATATATATATATATATATATACACGCGTCCAGAACTATTTTCTTTTTCTTCCCTTTTTCATTTATATAAATTTCATAAATATAAGTCTGAATTTTAGAACAACAAGCAACATCAATTGGCTTTAGCGACATTTTTAAAACGTAAAATGAAATGTTATATTTTAAACTTTTTTAATTTTCAAATTTCCTTTCTCCACTTTCCGCCTTAAATAGATCACATACGTAGTTAACGGTACAATGAAAGATTTCATTTTTAAGATTGGGTATCGAATCCACAGCCTATGACTATATACAGTAAGGCTTCATGATGGCCTCATGACATCAATTTTAAAATTACGATTGTTTTTGAAATGTTAAAATTCTTATCATAGTTCTGACAAATCAAGGGTCAATAAATATTTAATATTAAAATTTTAACATTAAATGTATGTATGAGTCATGTACCTTTTTACCTACTCAAGCAAGAACAACCCAAAATAACACAAAAAATCTCTACCTGCTCGGGTGGGTCTGTCTAATGTCTTGTATTTGGACACAATACGGATAGTAAGCGGTTGATCTACAACGATAATCCTTCGTCCTAATATCAGTCTCAGTGAAAAATGTCCACGGACGGCGGGAGTCGCGTCGATCAATATTTTGTCAACAGCTACACGGAAGTTAACATTATAATTCGATACCGCTTAAATTTAAATCCTACTCTGCAAGTTTTTGCAGTAAAAAAAGTTAAGTGTTCATGTGTTAATATCTTATTAGAATGAAAATGTTTGCTTAATACCAAAAAATCTCTTATAAGTAACTGTGATTCATCCGGGAGAGCCCTCAGAAGGGGAGTTTGTCCATTTTTATATTTACATCGTGTCCCTTGCGGCATGCGCGCCGCCTCGTTGCCAGTCTCGCTACTACACTTTCACGCACTAACACCAGTCCAATGAAAGTCATGTAAATATTACTCCTACCACAATATTTACACGCAAATTGTTGTTTACTATTGGACTACAATAATAAATTATAAAGTGTTTGTGTTTAAAACCTAATCGTTGTAAACTTTATGTGATAATTAAGGAAAATTGTGAGCAAACAGTTTTGCTTCGATCGAAATCAAATCTGACGAAGACATGCTGCCGCTTCTCTATGTATTTCAGGAAGTGTTTCAGCAAGGAACTTTTTGTTCTCATAACTCACGCTAGAGGTCAGTATCAAAAATAACAGCACGTTATCACATAGTTATTTATACTTTTAAATATATTTTGGTCTCATAAGATGTATATGTATGTATACTTTCTATGGGTAAAGCACCGATGCTCTTCCCTTTTTGCATCCCTTCTCCGGCCCTTTACGCATGATCGACCGGTAGAGTTTAGGGGTACATTATAAGTAGGGTGCGGGTAACTATACAATATGCTTAGAAGTAGGTACGTATGTATAATTTTCAATATGAGTGTAAATATTCTTTTAAATACAAATCACATTAATTGTTTGTTACCGTATGTAATGTAGATATTTATTTTTAAAATAAGAAGAGTATCTTATTGTAAATTAAAACTTTATTCATTATGATTTGAAAAAAATATTTTAAAATTATATATTATTGTTATTATTATTAGAAGGTATATTAATATATTAATAATAAGCAACTTAATTGCAAAAATTAATTATTTAATATTGTAATATAAGTTATGTATTTCCACAACATACTATGCCATTGCTACACGTATTGTAATTACATATTTCGATATTATGATTTGATAAAATTATCTTTAAAAATGTTACGAAGTTTACTCATAAAGTATATTTTCTATTACCTATTTTTTATTATAAAATCGTAATTTTACTTTTACTTAGTGATTTCTAAGATTTCATGAAATCAAATGTATATTGAGTAATAAAATAAAGTTCCTTTATTAAAAATGTACTATTCTTTATTAAATGCACGACATTCTTTTGTTCCATTAATCAGAACAATATATAATAACTACCGGGCAATCGCGCAGGGAGATGAAAACAACATTTTTATTGATAAAAAACATCGAAGAGTGAGTAAAGTGACGCGTCTATGCAGATAGTTACCATATAGAGCAAGACGTAGCGAACGACATGTTTGTTTTCATACCGGTCCGAATTAACGTCGCGATTGGTTCAAAATCCATAACTGGCCTCCGAGAGCCAGGTGTCGTTCACACCGCGGCCTCGCGCGCCTCGTCTCGTTAATCACTCGTGTTCGCTATTGTTATAGCCGTATAACGCGTCGCACAGCCATCTTTGTCAAATTAAAGAGATTCATTTCAATAATTCGGTTGTGTTAGCAAATGGAACAAAACATACCTACTATAACCAATGTGTTGTGTGATAGAAACGAGTGCTTTGCTACATTCTCTTTTGTTTTATCGCTGACGCTCCGCTGAATGGAAGCATTACGACGGCTCTCTTTTAACGATTAATCTACCATTAAAGTGATGGATGATGTCGTCTTTTGCAAAAACAGTGTAAAGTGTTAATATTAATAAATAATGTGAAGGGTGTATTTCGTGTTTATATTTGTTTGTGCTTGTGATGAAAACTGCGTCGTAATTTGTCGTACACATTGCATAAATGAGTGGAATGGCGTTGCGGAGCGCGCGGGCCGGAGCATGCGCGCCAGTTTCATCGCGACCGCTGGGAACGCACTGAGTATCCTTCGTTTATATCAAAATGGGAAGGTCTAGGTTCCCCGGGAAACCTCTAAAATTCCATAATAGAAAGCGTATTAGTGTCCTTTCTGGTGCTGTCTATCATGAAACTGCACCAGAGAATCACTCGGCCAGCCGAGGTTCGGCTGCCAACGATTTTCCTGGAGAGAAAGAGGTAAAACGCACTTAGTAACGTTTTTGTTAATAGATGAATGTTATATAAAATAGAAAATATTTTTGAAAATCTGTTTTGTTTACGTAATAACTACAAGCTAAGTGAAGCGCCAAGCTTTATGTAGCGCCAATATCTACTAAAGTATTTTGACATTAAGGCTTTTATTCATATATTGTAATGTCAACAAAGAAGTTATGGATCATTTCAATTAAAATATGAAAATAATATAGACATTTTTATAAGTATATCCAATATATCCCATATTACACATGTTTATATTTCTTGAAATAGTTTTATAACCTAACTTTTAAATATATTCATTGTATATTATATTTGTTTTGTGTTTTATTTAAAAATGAAATATAATAATGAACATTTTTTATTGATGAAAGTGTTTAACTATTTCATTATTATTATTATAACATGGCATTTGTACAAATGTTCACTTTCTAATTGATTTATGTCAAATGACATGATATCAGCTGGATGTTTTAAGAAGCATCCTTGATATAAAATACACCACATTTGATAGATATTTTGTTAGAATAGACAATTAATTATATATAATTTAATAATTGAATATAATAACTTGTCCTTCTTATCTCAATGTCACACACAATATGTATATTAATAAGTTTGACCTTAATAATAACAAAACTCACAATGTATGCCTTGTGCTACATTTCTATATATTCATAGTACTAAGAAGATTTTAAATTTGTTATGCAATAATATTAGTAAAGTAGTAAATGAACAATTGTTAAATACATGTTCTTAATGTTCCAGGACGAAGAGAAGAAGGAAAACAATAGTGAAAATGAGGCAAATGCAGCAAATGAGAATAAAGTAAGCAAAAGTATTGTTAAAAGTAAACAGGATAACATAGTCAATACTACTACTGACTCCTCAAAATCTCCAGTTCGGACTAGATCACAAAATAAAATGGATATGCCTAGAAATGAGAAGCCTAAACCAGTAAAGAAAACAGTGACGTTTGGTACAGTTGAAAGTTGTGAAGATATATTCTTGCCATTAAAAAAAGTTCCAATAAAACATCATGCACCACTTGTTTCTATAATTAAAAAGAAATCAGCATTAAAACAATCTGAGTATTCAACATTTAATAGCATCCTTAAGCCTGCAAAGTTAACCGATTTGAGCTCAAAATCATCTTTAGAACACCAAGAAGGTTATCAAAGGAAAAATCTGAATCCTCTTTCTAAGCCAACAAATAAATTTTCGCAGTTTAGTGACATACGAAGTACATCACCACCACCAAGAAATTCATCACCAGTTGATATTGGTAATAACAAATTTGTGTTGCCGGTAAGAAGTAGCCATTCATCAAGAGTGATAAAACCTAATAAAAGGTTTATTGATGGAGATGAGCAAGCAACGGTTACAAGTAGTCTGTCTTCTGGTAAAGTTCTCAAGAAACCAAAATTAAAGAGACTTGTTTTTAATAACATACTTGACGATGAAGATAGCCAAGATGAAGAAGAATCAGAGAAGCCTAGTGAAAATGAAAAAACTAAGGACAAACCTATACTTACTTCCAGTCTGTTTAAGGATAAAACATCAAATAACTCATTTTCTAATCTGACTAATTCTAGTTCTAGAAAAGGTGTAAGAGACTTTTTTTCATATGATAAAGAGCAAGAAACATCACAAGATGATAATCCAATTGCTGAGAATTTGGAGAAAGTTAAGTCTCCAGAACCAAATAAAGAAGATAGATCAGGACATGCTATGAGAAAGCTTATGGATATTTCAGATGCAAGCAGCTCAACTAGCAGCAGTGCTTCTGAATCTGAAGAAAGTTGGGAGAGTGAGAGCTTAGAAGGTAGTGGGGAAGAAGGTGAGAAGCAACCACCAGCTAGCCCTGAAAAGGACAAATCGTCAGCATCACAGTTATTAAGTGGTAAAGTAATTATTAGAGAAGCCAGGCTACAATTGACAAGTCCAGCGCCATCTACAACTGGACTTGATGGACCATTTTCAGCTCTTACAACAGTATCATGTAAGATTATATTGTATCACTTTATACATTGTATAGTATAGGTTTTTTATTTTTTCCTAATATGGATAACACATAATAAACTTTTTATAAAGAATCAAAGTAGATAGATCTAAGTTATATTTTTTTAACCTAATTTTATAGTTTACTAGATACTTGTAATAGATGTCTATCAAAGAAAATGTTTCTATTTTAAATGTGTTATCGTTTCTTCAGTCTTGTAAGACTGCCAATATATTTATACATTTTGTTTATCAAGTGTTTATTTTTTTAGCTAACAATCCTCCTGCAACAGTCACATGTGGAGTATGTGGTGCAGTACGATTTTATAGATTTGTGCGACAGGCTCGAAAGTTTGGCATCTACTCTTGTGAATCCTGTCGTAAATTTATTTCAAAGTTACTCAAAAAGGACAAAATGGTTTTAAGAACTCAACCTGTTGTTACTCATTGTGTAAGAGGCGAAGGTAAATATATCACTTAAAGTTTGTTTATATGTTGATTGCAATGTCCAATATTTTGATTTTTTTTTATTTTAGGAAACTGTCATGTACCACCTGTGGTTAGATCACAACAATGGAAGTTACTTAAATGTACAAACAAGTCTCGATGTCCAGCTTGTTGGTTAAAACTGTGTTTAAAAGCTTTCCAAGTGCCACCACACATAAGGGCAACCCTAACTGCAATGCTACCCTCTTATATGAGAAGTGGGTCTAAGCCTACTGCATCCTTGGCACAGCCTCATCCATTAAGAATAGGATCTAGCAATGTTTCTACTACTCAATCTCCATTCACTTCTCTAGTACCTGAAAGTGATAACAACATTTTTGCAATTAAAACAATACAAAAGCCTGAAGAAGCGGAAAAATCTGAGGTAAGGTCATTTAAATAAATTTTGTAAGAGGAACAAATACAAGCATGTTAGCAATTAAAAGTTTTTAATGTTATTTATGCAACTGTATAAACATTCTATTTATAGGAGGATATAAAACAACAGAAAGATCAAGTCAATGATGAATCTAATGAAGAATTTGGCAGTAGTAGAAAGCGTCGTATAACACGAATTAAGGTGCGAAAGAAAGATAAGAGTGAATCTAAGCAAACAGAAGATCCTAAGCGCCAAAAGATGGAACTAAAAGGTCCCAGGGTCAAACATGTTTGTCGTAGTGCATCTATTGTTTTGGGTCAACCAATTGCAACATTCCCTATTCAAGAGGAGAAAGAAAAAGATAAGTCATTACAATCTGATGATGATAATACGGCTATGCCTGTTGATGAAAAAGATAGAGTGACACCAGATGTACCTGGCTTGGATTCTGAAGATATAGAAAATAAGCCTCTACAGATAGTACCAGAAGCAATTATTACTAAGGAAAACGACCAAGAAATTCATGTAGAGCCTAAAAAGCGTAAAGTAGATGCTACAATTGTTGCCAAGCCTCAGAATAAGAATGAATCTAGTGAAGATGAAACTATTATGGATTTGGTACCAAAGAAGGCAACGATGAAACCCCTCACTAATATTACTAATGTATGTATATCTTACATTTATATATTTATTTTGCTCTGTGTGTATAAATCTATACTAATAATAAATCTGTAACTGATCACAGTCTGTACATGGAAGATATTTTAAAAGATTCTTATAGGTACCTTTATATGTGTAATAGGGTCCAAAATAGTGATTTTGATTGAAAATTTTCGTCTGTTTATAATAGGCTGTTTGTATGTGCGTTTGCACATGCTAATCTTAGTAATAGCTAACCAGAATTGGATGCAATTTTCATATAAATTGAAAACTTGACTAAGACTTTTTGTCTGTCTATTAAAAAATCTATCTTAATAAGCTACAGAAACTGTAGTTTTTATACAGTTAATTTGTATTATGCATTTAATTTCAGGTTCGTGGTCGTGCCCAGAAATGTGGTCAAAATCGTCCTGAACTGATTTGTGTTGATTTTTGGGAGAGCTATGATCCAGATGAAGTTTGTAATTCTGGTTTTGGTCTCATTGGCACACTTCCATTTACTTTAGCAAAGCTTTGCTTTCTATGTGGGAGTGCAGGTAAAGAGAAGGTAAGTGAAATTATTGTCTGCAGTGTTTCCTGTAGAAAGAAGAATCATTTAATGCTTTTTTTTAAGATTAATTACTTTAGGACATGAATTTTGTACTTCTAATCCAAAAGAAAGAAGAGGTGCAAGAGGTGCAAGTTGGATAGTCCTGCTATGTTCAAATTTTTATATGGATTGTAACATTTGCATCTTATAGTCAATGACCAAATTTATACCGTCATCCAATTTGAAGGTAGAAAAGAATTACAATCTACATTTTAATTTTTATCTTACTATGTTGTGACATAGAGCCAATTTGGAATACTAATGTGATTTAGGATAGTAATTATTTGACTATATATATTTTATTAGTGTGTTAAACAATAATATATTAAACAGAAGTCCCGTTTAATATACAAATTAAATGTTTTGGCGAGTCCCCTATGTTCAGTAATATTTTAGGATTTTTCTTAGTTGTTTTTCATGATTTTCTTCTTTACTTCCTTAGTATATGTTTCGCCACCAAATTCCAGATGCTAGTGTGCGGCAGCTGCTGCGAGTGGTACCACGTGTGGTGCGCGGAGGAGGCGGGCGGCGGCGGCGGCGCGTGGACGTGCGCGCGCTGCGTGTGGTGCGCGGCGTGCGCTCGCCCCGCCGCCCGCCTGCGCTGCCGCTCGTGCGCGCGCCCCTTTCACGCCGCCTGCCTGCCCGCCGCGCCGCCCGACCACAGGAGTGATTGGCCGCAGGTACATTTTGCATACTACTTTTTTTTTGTAAAAAATACCTTTATTAAAATTGGAATTTGAACCCGCGCCTCATCAAACGGTGACTATTAAATCATGTATTCTAATGGACATAGTTATCTCTGAAGGGAGCTTTTTCTAATATTCACCATCCAAAGATGAAATGATGATTAAATTAATCATTGGCAATTGGGTAGAATGTTATTGGCTAATTTGCGTTTGGTTTTATAATTGTAGGGCGCACTTAAGGGCTACAAACGCATTGTCTGAATATTTTTTACTCACTGGTAAACTCTTTAAGACGAGTATAAAAGTAAAGACAAATATCTTCTTCGCAGTTTATTAGGTTTGCAAATATGTTCATTTTAAATTTAATCAATATAATTATAACCAAACTAAATGATGCAAAGTTAACAATGGGCAGCCTTATTCTTAAATTGTACAATCATTAGTATATGTTATATTTAATCAGTCATTACGGTTCTGGGATCTTACTCTATATATAGTTTAAACAATAATATTTTTGGAATTTCATAGTTTTAAACGTAACGGAAGATTTTAAGTGTCAGGTTTAAAGTTAGTTTCTTGTTTATTAATTGATTCTTAATATTTTTACTGTATTTTATATTAATAAAACATATATCTTATTACAGATTTGCTCTTCGTGTTTAAAATGCAAGAGTTGTGATAGCAATCGCGTGAACAAATTCGTAGGCAGCTTGCCCTTTTGTCGGCCCTGCTTTAAGTTACGACAAAAAGGCAATTATTGTCCCCTTTGTCAGGCATGCTATAGAGATAATGACTTTGACAGTAAGGTATGTATTTAGTGTTTTTTAAAGTAATTAAATTAAATAAATTAGCTATAAACATTTTCATACCCAAGTTTTTGTGGTGCAATTTGCGTCTAGCGTGGCATAAACTGCGTGGCTAAACAAAACGTAGTGTTGATTTCCGTCACTGAATAGAAAATTTCTCGAAAATAGTAGATTCCATGGGATCATTCCATTCCTTGACATTCGGGGGAAAAGCGTAAAGGTGAAGCAAATTATTCAAATGTAATAGAATAATATATATGCAAATAGTAAGAAGGTTATTATTATTATTGACACATATAGTAAAACTATACCTGATCAATGTCTATACATGATAAACTTTTGAGAAAATCTATTATTAATGAAAAAAAATACTTGTGTGTATTAGTCTTAAAAACGCAGATTTTACTATTATATTTTTTCAAAACTTACTTAGTGTTTATGAAATTTGGCAACTGTTATATCTATATGAAAATGTTTTATTTAACAAAACTCTCACAAAATAAACGTTTTATTGAACTGTTATCTGTCAGTTCAATAAAACATTTATTCTGTAACAGTTTCCAACAAATGAATATTGTGTAGATTTCTTGTGGGTGAATGCAAACAGGTTATTAGTATAATATATGTGTAATAACATTATATGATGTACAGCATGAGGCAGAAAACAACTTAATTCTAAGCTATTAATATAGTTTGATGTTAATTTACAAACAAATCTTTTGCAGATGATGGAATGTGGATGGTGTGGCAGATGGGTCCATGCCAGCTGTGAAGGCCTGTCTGGAGAGGATTATCAGTTATTGTCAGCTTTACCACCTTCTATTGAATATATTTGTTGCAAATGCATGCCCAATGATCCGCCATGGAGAAAAATGATCTCGGAGCATTTGAAAAGCAGACTTCTTCATCTGTTGAAATTGCTTGCCAAAAATAAAAAAGCTTGTGCACTACTTAAGTTGACACCACATAAGAATACTCCAGTGCCTAACAAACCATATAGATTGATGTCACCACAGGCTATTAGAAAACTTCATTTTGATAATAATGATGAAGCAATGAAAAATACTACTGAAACTAAAGTTTACAGGAATACGGCAAGAGGACGGCGGAGCAACAATCTGCTCCAAAATAAATTTGATGATCCTAACAATTCTCAAATATGGCATTGTTCATCTTTACTCTCTGATGTTGAAATGGAAAAGGAAGAAATTCCTCACACAACACATAAAGTTGTTAATCTTCAAGAGCCATTGATGCAAAATAAAGAAATATGTTTTTCTACTGGTCTCTACAACAACAAAACTGACTTTAATGCACCATGTGTTGAAGTTCATGAAAATTATCCACCTCTGGCCAAAGTGGAAAAAGCAACTACAATGTTGCCCACAACCATACATGACAATAAATATGAACCAATATCAGATGATGATGAACCAGTGAAAACATTCCACCATGCTCGTAGTGAACAAGATCTCAGCCCAGCAATTATCAGGCAATCAAATATGTCGATTGACAGTCTCGAAGATTTAAGTAGATTAATTTCACCATCACTTCTGGATATTAAAAAAAGAGTGAATAGTGATGAGTATATCTCTCTCAAGGACTTTAATCACGACATGAGAGATGTAATTGAGAGAACTTCAAACATTGATCTTAAAACAATATATAAGGATCTATTCTCAGAAACGTTTCCCTGGTTTGACTGTGAAAGCAACTCTTTACAGCCTAACTTAGAGGTTGAAGGCGAACAAGAAGATACAGACTCTGTTAAGGATTTAGAAATGGCAGATAATAAAGGCACTAAAATGACTACTCATGTAGAACGACCCCAAGATCAAATAGTCCCCAAACTTGAATCTGAAGGACAAAAAGAAGAGGAAGAGTTACTTGAGTTTTATCCTATGGTCGATTCTAGGATTTGCATTCTATGTAAAACTACAGGCGATGGACTTTCATCTATGGAAGGACGTTTACTTTATTGTGGGCAAAATGATTGGATCCATGCAAACTGTGCCCTATGGTCTGCAGAAGTATTTGAAGAAATTGATGGATCACTTCAAAATGTGCATTCTGCAATATCTAGGGGAAAGATGATTAAATGTGCTGAGTGTGAAGTAAAAGGTGCCAGTGTTGGATGTTGTGCGAAAAATTGCAGTGAAACCTACCATTACGCATGTGCGAGAAAAA
This sequence comes from Eueides tales michaeli, assembly GCA_018249855.1. Classification (NCBI taxonomy): domain Eukaryota; kingdom Metazoa; phylum Arthropoda; class Insecta; order Lepidoptera; family Nymphalidae; genus Eueides; species Eueides tales. Next base: position 9,173 of record DWMZ01000481.1, on the reverse strand, counting down.
CCAGTTGTGCGTTTATGGACGACAAGAGAGTTTTCTGTCCAACACACGGCAAAGATGTACCTAAGAAGAGCCTACAAAAAGATGCAGATTTTGAACTGACAAGACCAGTGTATGTAGAGCTAGATAAGAAAAAGAAGCGCTATAGTGAAATTAACAAAGTACAGTTCCTTATGGGTTCTCTTACTGTCCATAGTCTTGGAAAAATAGTGCCATCAGTATCAGATTATGAGGAATTTCTGATGCCAGTAGATTTCTCTTGTAGTCGACTATTTTGGTCTTGTAAAAAGCCAACAAAGATTGTTAGATATACGATAAGAACGAAATTAATTTTAGCTGAACCTATGCCTGGCTTTGATTTTGGTGTCAACATTACTGTTGATCACACTATGCATGTCCAAGTAGTAGAGCGTGTTATGGCTGAAATCGGCGCATGGCACGAGAGTCTTGAAACTGGATCCAGTAAGACTGTCTTGATGTTTAAAAATGACAAATCTCCTATCAAATTCGGAAATACTGTAACTTTAGAAGACTTGGCTGTGAAACAAGTTGTTGAATATTTACTCGATAATGTCTGCAAGCAAGAACAGCAAGACGACGAAGAACCTCAAAACACAGCTGATTTACTTCCTCCTGAAGTAAAAGATGCTATATTTGAAGATTTAAACCATGATTTACTGGATGGTATATCAATGCAAGATATTTTTCCTAAATTAATGTCTTATGAAGATCTAGTGGCTATGGATTTAAAGAATGAGTTTATTGGGGCAATGAGCCAGTCAGATGATAAGTCAGACTCACGCTCAAATGATTTCATTGATGAACTTTTTAATGCTCGTCTGGAATCAGGAAATAAAGAATTAAAGAGAAGTAAGTCAGAAATGTTGCTACAAAATCATAGCCTTAAAACATTGACAACAGGCAGAGGTCAACAACGGTCCACAAGTTTGACATGGAACAATAAATTTGACACTAGCTTATTATCGTCTACAATAAAAAGATGTAAAATGGGAAAATCATCAACTTTTACTGGTAAATTGAGTCCAATACAGAGACTAACTGAAAACTCCTTAGAGTCTATAAAAGAAATAGACAGAACCAGTACTGATAAGAAACCTAAATGTGAGACAACTACGAGCAGTGATGTTTGTAATGAAGCACCACATACATCAGGTCTCAATTATTGTACGACATCACCTAAACAAAAAGATGAATCTAATAGTGACAGCAAAAATGATAAAACTGAAGGGTACTATCCTGACGTAATAGATTTTTACACTAAAATACATTGTAGTCCAATTTCACAATTAGATGGAGCCGCTGATTGGTCAGGTTCTGAAAGTAATTGTAGCTCCCGTCCGGGCAGTCCTCAAGATGATTTTAGTCCAATTCAACAACTAGATGGAGCAGAAGATAATCATATGGGAAGTGATGCTTCAAAAAATCAATCGAACCAATTCTTATACAGAGCTAGTGGGACAGAAAGTACTTATACTGTAACAATTGCAGGAAATTCACTAAACCAACCAGAGTTAGTCATGCGTCCGTTAGATGATAATTCTGGTATTCCAGGCCAAATGGAGCAGCTAGTAAGATGTGACAGATGTCAGTGTACATATAGAAATAAAGAGTCTTATGATAGACACATACCATCTTGTGATATGATGTCCACTAGTGAAAGTGAAAGCGAAAATCCGAAATCTCCTGAGAATAGAACTTTAACAACTTTGCAGAATGCTTTTCTTAATAGCTCTGCGGGCGCTTTTGCACAGCCGATGATCATTCATGCTGGAGTGGTAAGTGGCACTGAAAATACCGTAAAAGCTGAAGGTATATCTGCTAGAAGGACATCAATCAATACTCGACAAATTACTATTAACGGCACAATTGTTGAAACTCCTTCACCAGGACCAACTAACGAGATGACTATGACAATTACAGAGCAAATGAAATCTGGTACTGTGATATTTGATCAAAGTAAAACTACAAATGTTCAAGTGTCTGCAAATCAACAAGTATTATCATCACCTCAAATTGTAGTTACTCCACAAATGCTTCTACCTCCTAAAACCAGTGCAGCTGCTGGTCAGAAAATGATGGCACCTCAAATAATTACGCAACCAAGTTTGCTTCCTTATAATATCTGTGTGAAGCCTGGAACAGGGAATGCCAATATACAACAGATACAAGGAAGTGATATGACACAACTACTCTCTGGAACAGGGGGGATTCAAGTATTGACATCTAATTCAAATCAAGTCTTAACTATTCCTACTAATCAAGCAGGAGGAATTACGCCTATTATCCAGGGCAAGAACCAAGTAGCGAATTTCCCTAATATGGCAAGCGCGTCGTCTATAGCGTTACCCGTCAATTCAATACAAGGCATGCCGAGCACTTCAATTATACAAAATATTCAACCAATGATTCGACCACAAATCCAGGGAAATCCTACAATAGTGGTTCCCGCGATGACTGCTCAACGACTATCTTCACCTAATACTCAAACTAAGCAACAGATTATACTTCCCAACACGCCGCAAAAGTCACCTAAGAAGCAACCGACCCCTGTCCATCCTAAACCGATATTTCAAGCTGCTAATCGAGGCAGGGGGCGTCCAATGCCTAAACCAGCTACAATAAAGAGGCACACTAAACTAGAAAAAACTTTTACAACGATTAATCAGTCACCTCTTGGACCAGGAAACACTGTAATACAGTTACAAACTAACAATCAAACTGGTCAGCCGTCTATAATTGTACAACCTGTTGCTAACCAAAATATAATGTCAGCTTATGTAGAGGCATTGTCTCAGCAACAGAATCAAAACATGCAATATATTGCAACAATAGCGCCCCAAGGAGACTTTAAAACGGGACCGACACAATTTATCTCTCAAGGTGGTCTTGTTCCTCAAACATTCCAAATACAACAAACAGAATCAGGTGGTTTAGTAGCAGTCCCCAGTGGAGGCATACCTGTATTGCTGCCACAAGGCAATGTAGGTATATTACCCCAAGCAATCCAACAGGGTGCAACTATATTACCCCAAGGAGCTATTCAAACTCAAGGCATAATCTCCCAAGGTCATAATGGACCGACTATACTGCCACAAGCAATTCATACTCAAAATGGAACAACTATAATACCACAAGGCACTATTCAAGGCCTAGCGCCTGGCAATATAACTTCTCAAACTGCGACACTTCTACCAAATAGTACGTTGCAAACAGCAGGTGCTACGGTCGTACCACAAAGTGGTATAGGTAATGGACAAACCACAATCATACCTAATGCTCTGCAGTCTCAAGGAAATACTTTAATATCTTCTGCACCTGGCACGACTATTTTACCTCAGGGAACTATACTGCCGCAATTTTGTAACGATCAAGTATTATTAGGCTCGACGCCTACTTTGGAAATGGTAACTGATCCTTCGGGTTGCATGTACTTAACAACTACTCAACCAGTATATTACGGCTTGGAAACAATAGTACAAAATACAGTTATGTCGTCACAACAATTCGTATCTACAGCCATGCAAGGAGTTCTGGCACAAAACAGCAGTTTTTCGGCAACAACTACACAAGTGTTCCAAGCAAGTAAAATAGAACCGATTGTTGAAGTACCTACAGGATATGTTGTAGTTAATAATGTTGGTGAAGCTGTTGCAACACAGGCTGCTTCTTCGGCTCCTAATGTTGTAACAGCTCAATCTGTACAATCGTCACCTGTACTCAAAAATGTAAAAGCCACAGTTCCAAACTTGACATTACAGCCATTGCCAGATAAACAAGGAAATAATAGCCGTCAAACACCCAAAGTGATACAAATGGGTCCCTCTCCATTGACAATCGGATCACAAGCTGGTAATATTATAACTGCAAAACCAAACCTAAATCCAATAACATCGCAAATTCACACTATGACGTTGTCAAATACTTCTCAAAATATTCAAAGAGTCAATATGTCTAAACCAAACAATGTGACGATGTCTCCGAATGTGACACTCGTATCTTCAACTGGGCAGCCAGTAATGGCTATTTCCCAATCTATTCCTAACACAGCTAATTCATTTTCAATGCAATCCCTTCCCTTATCTCAGCCTATTGTGTCCAGTTCGATAGCGCCTACTAATAAAAATGGATCTATGAAAATTGAAAACTCTCACGTCATTGAAATTAGCGGAAATCTGCATGAAAGCTCGAATTGCAATAGCTTACCCACAATAAGCGTCACTCAAAGTATGAAGTCCCCGACCCCATGGAGACTTCCTGAGAACAAACCGGATTTACATAATTTAGGGATGAAGAATATAAATATAACACAAAATTGTTCAGCTCAAAACAATATGCTAACAGGTGGAAGACAAATATCTCACAATGAATCAGCAAAAGATAACCAAAATTGTATGTTATCTATAAATAACAATGGAAATTCAATGACAACTAATATGCACTCACAACAATTCGAATCGAACATAAATTCAAGCCATCATATTACGCATTCTACGTCTAATAATGTAATACAAATAACAGCTGGAAATATATATCCACCATCTTCTTCTATGAACAACAACTTTGATGCTGACACAACGTTAAAATTAAGCAAGATTAACGCCCTTTCAAAAGCAGAGGGAGGACATTTAAATTTTTCTCAGGAAATTATGGCTTCACATTCACAACAACATGCTCAAAATGAAAAAAGCTTCCAAAACATGGGACCAAGTGACAACAAACAAAGTAATGATAATATGCATAATTCAATAAATATCCATAAATTAAGCAGTTGCCAAGTGGCAGGAAACATGAATAATTCTCCCTCAATTAGTATAATACCACCAAATATGATACGTCCGCAAGTACCTAATAATCAGAATTCTATTAATATTTCTAACAATCAAAATCAAATGTGCGCAATTTCAAACAATTCGTCACATGGTCAAATACAGCTAATGAATTCAGTGAACACTTCAATGCAAAATATAAATATGTCATGTCAAGAAGTAGTAAATAGTCGTGTAAATATGTCAGTTTCTAGCGATAATAATCAACATAATATGCATACTACATCTATAAGTGCACCTAATTTGTCGCATAATAACATGCAGATGATATCTCACGACAATAACCAACACTCGCCTTCAAATCAAATCCACATTATGAATGGACAGATTCAACATAATCGTCACGTCGAGAACAGTAACCAATTGCAGCAAATAAATCAGGTGACATCAAATAGACAATTTCATGATAACCTTATTAATGGTCAACAAACTCATAACCAAAACAACAATATGTTGTCTAATAGAGCTACGCCTGATAACAATAATATTATGAATCAGAATATTAATATGCATAATATAAATAATCATTCAATGAATAGAAATGATCTTAGTGACTTAAACCACATGCATATCAATCAATCTCTTTCTAACATGAGTAATATGCAAAACAACAGAATGATTATGGATAACATGCAGTCGCATAATATGAATACAGTTAATCATCAAATACATCCAAATAATCGATCTATTGAATCTTTACATAATCAACAAATGCATTCTATGCAGCAAATGAATCATCATATGACGCCGAGTAATAATCGATCACAAATGGAAAATATGCATATGAATCCACAAATGTCTATCCAACAAAATAGACAAATGGATAATGTTCATCATCATCAACACCAAATGTCAAACATGATGCAATTACAGAATAATCGCCAGCATATAGATAACAATTTATTGGGTATGCATCAACATGTATCAAATCAAATGCATAGTCGACAACAAATGGAAAATACTATGCATATGCACCATATGACTAGCAACAACGTTAATATGGGTCTGGGTAATCAATTAGATAATTCCGGAGCTATGTCGAACATCCATAATAATAGACATGATAATAATTCTATGGGAATGCAAACTTTAAATTCTATGAATCAAATGCAAAGCAATAGAAACTCTTTGGAACACAATAATCTTATGCAGCATCAAATGAATAATATTAATTCGATGAATAGTATGAATATGCATAATAATATGAACAACTCCATGCAAATGGCTAACTCTAGTCACCAATCACTAAATAATCAGATTATGCATATGCCTAACATTCCCGATATTAAAAATGAGATCCAAAACTCGTGTAGTGGAAGCTGTTCAAACACTAGTAATCAGTTTAATAACAATCAGTCATTTGATATGTGTGCAAATATTAACACAAACAACAATATGAACATGAGTAATACTGCTAATAATATGCACAGTATGAATATGAACAATACTAATATGTCTAACAATATGTTGAATAACAACGTTAGTAACAATTCCGTTTATGGCGCCAATAACCAAAATAACATGACGGGTCATGACATGCTAATGAACTGCAACAATACTGCAGATCACAACGTAACCAATATAATGTCAAGTAATACAAGTCATATGATGATAAATAATACGCAGTCTCATACACCCAACAACCATCAAAATCAGATAATGAGTGGTCAAGTTCCAAATAATCAAATGAGCATAAATAGTTGCAGTTTAAATACTAGTAATTCGAATCAGTCGCAAATGACTAGTCTAGACAGTCAACTTAATAGAACTAATATGACAGTTCCTGACCAATCTAAATTTGGGCAAGATACAGTTAGAGGAAAAAATGTAATGGGACCGCCACCTCCACCTAATGTAACAAATATATCTACAGCTGATTGTGCAAAAACTAACTTGGTTACCAACAATGAGCAAAAGCAAAATCACACTATATCAGTTAACAATCAAATAGGATTTATGCAAATGAATTCTCCTAATAATAATAGGGTAATTAATCTTCCGGAAAGAAATAGACTGAATAACGCCAATGTTGAAAATAATATGAGTCAACATATGTCACAGCAGCCTCATAATATACGTGTCGTAACAAACAGCACTAGTAATAATGTTCCTGGAATATCTGGTGATTCTTTAACATATCAACAAAAAAGCGAAAGCAATACAATGATCAATGTTCCTTTCCAAGCGATACCAAATAGTGCACCAATGAACATAAACGTAAACTCTAGCAATAATACTGTAAACATAACAGTGCAAAATAATCTTGTGGATCCCAAAATCGCTTCAAAGGCAGCGGCAGACTTAAGTTTCCCTCTTCAAACGAATTCTAACCTAATACAAAATCAAAATAATAATAACAATAGTAATATGATTTGCATTCCCGTTCAGAATAGCACAATTAATTTGCCCAGTCAAAACAGTACTAGCATAACTTTACCTAAAGCGCCACCTACACAACAATCTGGCATACCAACTAATGTTGTTAATCCAATGTCAATGCGACCAATGAATAGAGTACTGCCATTGCACAGAGATGGCCAAAGTAAAATTTCCAAAACAACAGGTACGAAGTCGCCTGCTGTGCCTAAACATAGACCAGTGAGCCATGATATGCCTGATTTAAATATAAAGGATGAAAATGTCGATAGTGACCTCGAGAAAGCAATTGAAGAATCTAAGAGAATGATGGAATTGGAGAAAGCTAAACGAGAAAAAGAAGAACGTGATGCTGTTCGAGCTATACAACTATCCAATGAAATGCAGCAACCTACTACAAGCTCCGCATCCCTTTCAGTTCCAGCTCTTCGTAACACAGAACCTATAGAATCAATACCAAAAATGTCATCGCTACCCAGCTTAGATGTTATACCAGATACACCAAAAGTTTTAATAGAAAAAGATACTAACAAATCAAATGTGACCGCGAAAATACTCAATCCGAATACCAAAATATTAAAACGTCCTCTATTAGACAAAAAATCAGATACAGAAACGGTGGCCATGAAGAAACAAAATAAAACACTAAAGGGTCAAGAAAATAGATTATTGCAACCGAAACCTGCACCAGAACCACCTAAAGATGATGGCCCAAAGCTCATATATGAAGTATCATCTGAGGACGGCTTCAACTACTCGTCATCTTCTTTAACAGACCTTTGGGCTAAGGTTATAGAGTCTGTTCAAAACGCAAGAAAACAGTCTGGCTTGCCATTAATTCAATACAATTTACCATCCGCTTTGTCTGGAGCTCATTTGCTGGGCCTAAATAATAATGCGCTGAGATATTTGATTGAACAACTACCAGGCGTAAGTATTATTAAGCGTCATTTGTTTTTTTTTTTTGTACTAACAACTATATATTTACCTTTTTAACCGGCTGTATTTTGTTTTTTAAATATATAGGCAAATCGATGCTCAAAATATAAAGTACGCCAAGGACGCGCACTAAACAGTTGGGACAATGATTTGGACTTAAGTGAGGGTTTCAAAGAGAGCCCTTGGGGAAGCGCACGGACGGGACCTGTTGCTAGAAAACAAAATCATGATATGTTCAGCTGGATGGCCTCGCCTTTTAGAGAAGAGCCCCCACCCTTCGGCGGTCAAGAGGGAGAAAGTTCTATATCTAGGTAATTACTATATTTAAAGCCCAATCTATTGTTTTTATATATAATTTCATTTTAAATTAAAGAATAAGTTCCTTGTTCACTTTACCCGCCTTAAATATTACTCGGTTTGTTCGTTATAATTAAAAAGGAAATTAAAGTGTATATATAGAAAATATGTAATTCTTCGTTTGTAGCACTTACGTAAGTGCTTCGCTATATACTATACTTTATACACTATAATACAAATACACTTTTCTTATTTTCAGACGATTAGCGACTTTGCCACCAGCAATGAGATTTAGACAGTTAAAAGAAACATCAAAAGTATCTGTCGGTGTCTACCGTTCACATATTCATGGACGTGGCCTATTCTGTAAACGAGATATTGAAGAAGGTAGAAATAATTTTTTTAATTGTGAATTTATTCAATAGAAATTTGTCTAATAACATAATATTTTCTTAGGTGATATGGTAATAGAGTATGCCGGCGAAGTGATACGTGCCGTTTTAGCCGATCAGCGCGAGAAGAAATACGAGGCGATGAGCGGACGGCGCGGAGTTGGCGGTTGTTATATGTTCCGTATTGACGACAATCTTGTTGTCGATGCCACGCTCAAAGGAAACGCTGCAAGATTCATCAACCATTCTTGTGATGTAAGTTGTTAAGCTAGTATAATGTTTTTATAAAATGTATAAAACATTAAACGCAACAAGACTTTACCCT
>DWMZ01000480.1:0-22353 GCA_018249855.1 Eueides tales michaeli | reverse complement strand
TTATAAGACCGAATCCCATAATCTCTGCCTCGTTGTATGTTAATTGCAGCCAGGTCCAGGCCATACGGTTTCTGCCCGTGGAACATGTACCGTGACAGCTATAGAAAGATAAAAAAAATAATAAAAAGTAGGGGAGAATGGAGAATATAATATATATTCTCCATTCTCTCCTTATAAATAACTCAACTTCACGCTGTGTCCCGCTCATTTCAAGGTAGGCAGAGGGAACTTGGGAACCTAGTGTTAAGACACTCCATTCCGTTTCCCACTTTCCGCGCAATTTGAGGCATTGCGTGTTGAGTGACGAAACTCAATGCGGAACTTTTGCCTTGTTACCAGAGCGATGACATGAAAACTTTAAATGTTTAAGTTGAAAACAACCTTAAAACCTTATAAATGAATGGAATATATTTAAAAAAATAAATAAAACAATTTAATATTGTTTGTCCCATCTTGCTATATATTGTTTTGAACTGTTATGAGTTCAAACTATATGAAAAAAATGTGTAAATAAAAAATATTATGGCTCAAAAGTCTGTTAGAGCACCATACTTGGTACTAAAAATTTATATTTAAGCAATACTGAAGATCAGTAAGTAAATTATATATCACCTATGTTTTTCGGAGGCCTGTCGTGGCGCAGCGGCACAAGCGTGTGACTAACTGATAGGTTGTGGGTTCGATCCCCACTCGAGGAAATGAAATATTTAACATTTCCAATTAAAATATTTAATATTTCATTTCTTTGCTCTGGTATTAAAGCAAAGCGCGGTGTTGAGTTCCGCCACTCAACACGCAATGCCTCAAATCCGGCGGAATGTGGGGAACGGAAGTGGAACGGAGTGTCTTAACAGTAGGTTCCCAAGTTCCCTCTGCCTACCCTGCCATGTGCGGGATACAGCGTGAAGCTAAATAAAAAAAAAATAAAAAAATACCCTATGTTTTTTTGCACTTTTTTAGCTTGAACTAGACGAAAGCTATTGGTTACATACTCGGTCTCTTACTTGATGATTAATTTTCTTCTATTTAAAAAGAATACATGTTAATTCATGAGAACTCAATATAGTGCTTTGTCTAATTACCAGAGCGAAAATATGAAAATAATTCTTACTACCAAATGGAATTTGAACCCAAACCTGTAGCTATTACAGTTGTGCCGCTGCGCTATTACTGCCTCACATAAATAAACACTTTCTCAAGAAGTTTCCAAAATAGTTTGAAAAAAAATCGATATACTTATATAGAAAACGTATAAAAATTTAAACGAGATTTTTATACATTTCCTAAATAGTATTTTCTTTCATAAATGTATATTAATACTTTTGGGAGAACAACACGCATGGGCAGACTCGACCGGATCATTACCACCCTCGGCGTTTAACACTGGCGTTAAGTAGTGGCTTCGGTCACTGCATTTCACATTGGGTAATGCCGGGCCCCTAAAGGCCGGCAACGATCCCGTAGCTCCTCTGGAGCTACACGGGGCCGTGGGCGGCGGTAATCCCTTACCATCAGATGACCCGTACGCTGGTTTACCGTGTCTTTTGCCATAAAAAAAAATACTTAAAAAATAGTAAAATAATCAATATGCTTACAGCTTCCGTCACAAAAGGGTCGACATTTTGCATCGGCTGCCACGCCAGTCCAATCAACATGCGATCTAGGAAAGGCTTCAAGCGTAGTCTAGATGGCTGGAACATGACTTCCGGTAGAAATATTGATTCGTATACACCTTTGTACTTGGGACTTAAAACTCTGTAAATTAATTAATATGTGACGTAAATTCCTTTTAGTTTAGCCGATGCCTGTCGTGGCACAGAGGCACAAGCGTGTGATTGTAACCGACAGGTTCGGGGTTCGATCCCCGTTCGAGGAAATTAAATATTTAATATTTTCAATTTAAATATTTAATGTTTAATTTTTTCGCTCTAATAATAATGCAAAACGCGACGTTGAATTCCGCCACTCAACACGCAATGTCTCAAATTCGGCACAAAGTGGGGAACGAAAGTGGGAAAGTGGAACGGAGTGTCTTAACACTAGATTTTTGGGTTCCCTCTGCCTACCCTGCCTAGTACGGGATACAGCATGAAAAAAAAATAAAAAAATATGTATAAGCTAGGTGAACTTGAGAAAGCAGTGCTACAATACTGTTCTCGACTTTCCACCGAATCAGAGGCAGTGTTTCATGTTTTCATTTCTTCGCTCCGGTAACAAGACAAAGGGCGGCGTTGAGTTCCGCCACTCAACACGCAATGTCACAAATTCACCGAAAAGTGCGGAACGTAACAGAGTATTTTACGTTTTTACGCGGAAAATGTTAATTTTAACCTGACTCGGACTCTCATATTTGCTGAATCAAAAAACTTTTACAGCCAAGTTTACAATCAACAAAGTTTACAACTTTTACAGCCAAGTCTACAAATACATACATACAGGTTTAAATAGAAAAAAAACAAATTAAATTCTTACGTTAGCTGTCTATCTACAGTTGAATGGCCAAACCTCATAGCGGCGGCTGCGAATTCGGCCGTCAATGACGGATTTATATGAGGATCGTAATCTTTGGAGTATGAAGGAGAAGGCAAGAGATCAAACGCATCCATTATCTTGGTACCTTGGTTAATAATTAAGTTAGATGTAAGCATTATTGCCGATCAAGAAGTGGTTTAACCAATAGTTAAATGAAACAATTTTAAACGGATCAATGGAGTATATTGGTATATGAATATTTATGCATTTTTGGTAATCCGACGTTTCGAATACTTTACAGTATACGCGATTAATCCAGTTAAAATTGTTTCATTTCAAATGTGTAACAATAAATATAAAATTAAAGATATGGAAAATATATTAAAAAAATTATACATTTCCTAGATAAGTATTTTTCTTTCCTACGTGCGGATTCGCACTTTAAAATTAGTAAAAATAAAATGGTTAGAAGTTAGAGCTACCATTTTAATCTGAAAATATCCAATTGTAACTGTTTGTGATCGGTGAGTAGAGTTTGTACTCTCTGTATGCAAGCCTTTTTGTTTCATCATTATATATTTTACCTTGAGGCTCAAGAAGTTAGTCAGCCGTTTCTGAGATAGGTAAGTGTGTAAAAATGCAAAGACAAACGTTCAAACATTTTTAAAATCACTATTTTAGACCCTATTACATTAATAAACGCCTTCTATTGAATTTTTTTAATACATCTTCCACGTACAGACAGTGATCAGTGGCCGATTTCGTATGTTTCAAGTTAAACATTTAATATTTATTATACCCTAAATTAATTTCCACAAAAATTACATCAAAAGCTTACCTAACAGTAGCGGAAGCCATTCATTGTTAACAATATGTTGGTACTCAGCTTGAACTATCCTTCTAGCCTCTAAGAAGACAGTATTCTCATCCCAACTTGGATTTATCTTTGATAATGTTCGTGCGATTCTATTGTGTTCCCTCATCCATATTGTGTGGAGAACTGTCAGAGATATCACCTGGTTCCCGCGGTTGTCCCCTTGTATAAGAAATCAGGAAGAGTTTTTATTTAATTTAATGTTTTTTTTTGTTTTTTATGGAAAAGACACAGTAAACGAGGGTGCGTGTCACCTGATGGTAAGTGATCACCGCCGCCACTCTTCTGGTGCCCCGTGCAGCACCAGAAGAGCTACAGGAGCGTTGCCGGTCTGTAAGGTGAATGGGTACCGGGAGCCGGCATTACCCAATGCAAAACGCAGTGACCAAAGCCACTACTTAACGCCGGTTTTAAATGCCGGGGGTGGTAATAATCCGGTCGAGTCTGCCCATGCGTGTTGCCATTGCTGACAACATGATTCTTCCACTCGTAACCTTATGTAAAATCTCTTTTTTTTAGGAGGCCGGTCTTGGCACAAGCGTGTAATGTAAACGATAGGTTACGGGTTCAATTCCCACTCGAGGAAATGAAATCTTTAATATTTTCAAGTTAAATATTTAATATTTAAATTTCTTCGTTCTGGTAAAACACCATCGATTTCCGCCGCTCAAAAAGCAATACCACAAATTTGACGAAAAGTGGTTAGGTTCCCAAGTTCCCTCTGCCTACCCTGTCAAGTTCAGGATACAGCGTGAAGCTTTAATAAAAATAAAATACCAGATTCAAAGCAGGCAGCGCCGTCTTTCTTATAAAGACATGCTTCTTTTTCAGTGAGCGGAGGCAATTCCCTTCCATAGTCTTTGAATACATTTAACAGTCCACCGGATGCCCTCAGTGCTGTGGTTTTTTCAACAGTGTTTCCGTAAATATGAGATAAATCTGTGTAATGTGTAGCACCATTCATCTAAAAGTTATCTATACTTATAATAATATTATAAAATAATATGTGATGTTTATTAATATAATAGGGTCTAAAATTGTATTGTTTTTTAAAATTTTGTCTGTTTATCTATATGTGTGCTTGTCTGTGCGTTTGTACGCGCTAATTTCAGAAACGGCTAACCACATTTAAATATAGTTTTCACTATTGTTTTGGCAACCTTCCTTCAACATTTCAGTGTTTGTTTTATTTAATTTGGTCAATAAATAAAAAAGTTACGTCAATTTAAAATATTTAACTCCGTAAAATTACTATAAAATTTGTATTTACACGGCTTTAATTTTAGTTTTTAATGTATAGATATTGTCTTAAAAGTGATAATGTTATTAGGACATGAAAATAATTAAAATTATAAAATAAAATACTGTAATACAAGTGAGCGAAACCGCATGCGGATCGCTAGTTTTACAATATAATAATTATTGTTATTTCTTTTTGATCATGTTGAATATTTAGAGGCTATCGCATTTTGCCCGCTTAAAATCCACAAATACCATAGACTTTTTTAATATTTTTATTGTCAAAAAATATAGAAACATTTTTACTATTTTTAAAGTGTTATTCCACACATAGGAAAGAAAAATACTAAATTTAAAAACGTATAAAAATTTGAACGAAGCAGGATTTGAACCCGCGCCTCTTTTTCTGGACGGATTCCAAGAGGCGCGGGTTCGAATCCTGCTTCGTTCAAATTTTTATACGTTTTTAAATTTAGTAAATATAGAAACGGACAGACGTTTGTGCCCCTGCGCATCACACTTACTTGCTTAGCGTATCCAACAGAACAGTCACTAGCTGGAGCAACCTGAGCTCTTACAAAGTTAATGCATTTCTGTCCAAATTGTTTATAGAATTCATCCTCAGAATCAACCATAATTGGAAGACAAGCCCAATGTTGAAGGTCTTGAGGAAATGCTTCACCGTTTTCCGAGCAGCATGAGATTACGCTGTCATTGCCTGTAAAAATTATATTTTTTTTTAGCTGCGAACCTAGTGTTAAGGCACTCCGTTCCACTTCCGTTACCCACTTTCCGCCGAATTTGAAGCATTGCGTGTAGAGTGGCGGAATTCAACGCACTTTGCCTTATTACCAGACGGAAGAAATTAAACATTAAATATTTAAATTGAAAATATTAAATATCTCATTTCCTCGACTGGGGATCGAACCCAGAACCTGTCGGTTACAGTCACACGCTTGTGCCGCTGCGCCACGACAGGCCTCAAACCAGTTACAATTTCATTATTTTAATATCGAAATAAAAATATTGAATACAAATAATCACTACGTACCAAAAGTAAAAACAACAGCTTTAGTGATATCATGAGATATAAATTGTCCGAATTGGGTAAACATCAAATTGTGAATGGGACTTGGACGATGGCCTTCTAACAAGAGCGTCCTGCTGACGGCTCTAGCGCTCGGGAGTGGAAGACCTGATGCTGCAGTGCGTGGCGACCATATTCCTACAGAAATATGAAAAGATATATTTTAAATAAACAAATTAATACGGGGTCTGCCGTGGCGCAGCGGCACAAGAGTGTGGCTGTAACCGACAGGTTCAATCCCCAGTCGAGGAAATGAAATATTAAATATTTAATGTTTCACTTCTTCGCTCTGGTAATAAGGCAAAACGCGGCGTTAAATTCCGCCACTCAACACGCAATGCCTCAAATACGGCGGAAAGTGAGGAACGGAAGTGGAACGGAGTGTCTTAACACTAGGTTCCCGGGTTCCCACTGCCTACCCTGCCTTTGGCAGGATACAGCGTGAAGCCAAAAAATCGACGATCACCGACAACTTTCGTTCCACACAGTCGAAAATTACAAATTTAGTAGAACTAATGAAACATACTCTTTTTTTTTGTATAACATTCTTTTATTTAGATTAAAAATATATATCAGGTGATACCTTTACCTTACAGTTACTAATAAAAAATTAAAGTATTAACAACTTTTGAGCGTAAGACCGAGATGATAACCCATGCAATTTGTGGGACAATGTGGTTGGTAAACCATGTAAAGGTTAGTCAGCCATTAAAAAAAATCAGCTGGTTAGTATTTTTTTTATTTTTCATGACTTTGTTTATGATACATATTGGAGAGGGGGGACTCCTTAACAAAATCTCATATTTTGTAGAACAAATATTTTTTCACGTTATTTAAATAACTATCTTGTTAATTGACAAAGAAAATCTCGGTTAATAATAATTTTTAAGAATTCGTGCAATCAATATATATGATAGTTGCTATCCCTATAAAGCTACCAATTACCAACATTACTGTAAGAGAAAATGTTGGGCGTCTTGTCAAATGGAAGGTGAAACTCACGAAAAACCAGCTTGTTAGTAATAAATTGTGAAAATTGTACCAGGGATTCTGTACGAATACTTAAAAACAACATTTTAAAGTAATTTTTAAAATAAATAATAAAACAAAATATTCGTTGAAATTCCCAATAATATTGATATACTGTGATAAGTAAAGCTTTACGTTGTTAATATCACGCTAATGAGATGCGATTCATAGAAATTTATAAATTAATGGTTGTTTTATACCAATTGATATTCATAATTCTTTTAACGAAGAATATTTTTGATTCTCGCGATTGTTACATGTTATTATTGAAGTCATTTCAAACGAACTAATATTGGTTTTTAAACATTTTTGGATTTCACACTAGTCACGGGTCACGGATTCATTTCAAAGGCTATATATATAATATAACTTTTGTAATATATACCAATTACTTAAAACAATTACTATAGCACAACACAAGTTACTGAAACAAAAAAATAATTACGCAAATCTTACAACGAATGAAAATAGTTTAAAAAAATAAACCATGAGATCAAACATTAATAACATTCATACAGAACACGTAAATTATATAAATATTATAGAAATGCCATTAAAATTATGAAAATAAATCAATTTCTGATTGCGCAGTAATGGAACAATACCGTTGTATAATATGTTGGACACAATTAAATATTGTATTAGATAAAAGGAATTTTAAGGGCCATATATACTTAGGAAAATAGTATAGGCTTATATAAAAGTATAGGCTTATATATAAATAAATTAAAAACATTAATTGAAAAATTCGGCAGAAATTAATCGAGAAAACATTTTGAGGACCTTTCGATTTTTTTTGTAGCTTAAGGCTGTATACGCACATGGCAGGGTAGGCAGAGGGAACTTGGGAACCTAGTGTTAAGACACTCCGTTCCGTTCCCCACTTTCCGCCGCATGATTGCTATTGCGACAGGCCGCAAAAATGCTGGGATTTTTTACATATTATTTTCGATGTTACTCATTTTACGCCTGTCGTGGCGCAGCGGCACAAATGTGCGATTGTATATAATATAATAACAGGTTGAAAGTTCGATCTCCAGTCGAAGAAGTAAATTACTTAATATTTTCATTTCTTTGCTCTGGTAACAAGGCATAGCGCGGCGTTGAATTCCACCAATCAAAACGCAACTCCTCAAATGCGGTGAAAATATAAAATATTTCATTTCCTCGACTGGGGATCGAACCCAGAACCTGTCGGTTACAGTCACACGGTGCCACTGCGCCACAACAGGCCCATATAATATTTGTAATATAATATTAAAAAGACATATTCACCATCACCGTACGCTGGTGGTAATAATCTTTCATAGGCAGTGTTAGCTGCTCAATCCGGATGGTCTGCATTGTTGCATTCTCCTCCAATACTTCTATATCTCCTTTGTGTTTCACATTTCGGTAATGGCGGACAGAATGATCCTTAAAAATAAAATTTATAATAATTAAATAAGCCCTCTTGAGAATCTCCGTGGCGTAGTGGCAAAGCGCGGCGTTGAGTTCCGCCCTTCAACACGCAATGCCTCAAATTCGGCGGAAAGTGGGGAACGGAAGTGAAACGGAGTCTTAACACTGGGTTCCCGGATTCCCTCTGCCTACCCTGCCTTGTGTGGGATACAGCGTGAAGCTAAAAAATAAATAAATATATATATATATATAATAAAACGCTACTAAACGCCTGGTTGGTTAGAAACTATATATTGGATACACTTCTAGAATATATGTACTCATGATATGTTTTTATTTTTGATGTATAATTTAAAACAATATGGCATTCATTGTTTTTCCTTGTTACTTTTTTCCTGTGCAGAACGTATTCGTATATCACAAATTTCTTTAACTTCAACTCAAGTAGTAATTTTAAGTGATTTAGTACAAATTTATCGACATTTTCATATAAAATTTCATAATTTGACTTAGTTCAAAGTTTAATTTCGTTGTTAGTTCGATAGAGAGAGTAGCTGAAACAGTAAAAGTGATCGCTGGGACCCAATTGTAGGCCCCATCAACGCCTTTCTATATTAATTTAAAAAATATATATATTTTAGATTATAAGTTTGACATGTCCGCCTGTTTATCTGTGCCACCATAGCCCCTGAATAAATAAATTCAAATTCTAATATTCTCATTAAAAATAAGAAGTTACAATCTCCATTTGTTGAACGTCAAACAATTTACCACCAGTTCACTAAAATTGCCATCTAATACTTGAAAATAGTCTAAGCAAGAAACTCAGCGAGACACGTCTTTTTTTAATCAAAATGTTAAGCCGGTTTAAGTACGGTTTTTTAAATCGAAACCCTTGTTCATTACGGTTATTCTTAGGCATTTTTTATGCAAATTAGATCAGCATTTCAATAGCTACACGCGCTTTGCCAAGATGAAGTAGTGATTTCTCTTTACTTATTTATTTTAATCATTATATATTTTACGTACCATCGGTATGGTCAGTGAGTCCCAGTAAAAGCTCACTGTCGGAAATAGCACCTTTTGTTTTTAGTTCTTCAGCAGTGAACAAATTGAGTAAACCACCACGGCCTAGAGCTTGGACCCTTTCATCATATGTTGCTAGAGACTGAAAAATTGAAAGAAGAAACAAAAATAACTGAAATATGTATGTTATATTACAAAGCGTGGGATTATCTTTTTTTTTATGGAAAAGACACGGCAAACGAGCGTACGGGTCACCTGATGGTAAGTGATCACTGCCGCCCACGACCCCATGTAACACCAGAGGAGCTACAGGAGCGTTGCACCGGGGCCCGGCGTTACCCAATGCGAAACGCAGTGGCCAAGGTCGCTACTTAACGCCGGTTTTAAATGCCGGGGGTGGTAACAATCCGGTCGAGTCTGCCCATGCGTGTTGTCATTGCTGCCAACGTGACTCTTCCACTCGTACTTTAGTCGCCTCTTACGACACCATCAGTACCAGGGTGATCCTATTCTAAGCCGGGATCACAGGGCGGAATCTGATCGAAAGCGCATGATTACGGGTTCTATCTTCAGTTGGATATTGATTTTGTTTGACCCCTTTGGAATGATCAAGCTTGGCGTTGAGTTCCACCAGTCAACATACATTTTCGAATTAAACATTAGAGACGTTAAGCGAACCATCGAGTGTCTTGACACTCGACAGCTTCACGCTGTATCCTGCACATGGTAAAGTAAGCAGAGGGAACTTGGGAACCCGGTGTTAAGAAACTCCGTTCTGTTCCCCACTTCCCGCCAAATTTTAGCCATTGCTTGTTACCAGAGCACAGAAATGAAAACATTTTAATTGAAAATAATTAATATATAACTTCCAAGAGCGAGGATCGAATCCACAACTGCGTCGCGTTTACATTCACACGCTTGTACCCCTGCGCCTATGACAGGTCTCCTGACACTATTTTTTATTTATAGTTGTATATGCGGGAGAGATTCATTGTGATTTTGCTTATGAAGAGAGTATAGATTTTTTAAAAGTATAATATTATTCAGCTTAACGTTATATTCCGCTCACGGCAAGGTAGGCAGAGGTAACTGGGAACCTAGTGTTAAAACACTCCGTTCAACTTCTGTTCCCCACTTTCCGCCAAATTTGAGGCATTGCGTGTTGAGTGGCGGAACTCAACGCCCCGTTTTGCCTTGTTACCAGAGCAAAGAAATGATTCATTTCCTCGAGTGGGGATTGAACCCACAATCTATCGGTTATAGTTATATTTAATTTAGTTCCATTTGCATACCCAGCCATGTACGGGGCACCTGACAAAAAATCACTTTTACCAAATGATGGCCAAAGCTCGGATCAGAATTATTAATAACAGGATATTTGTTTTTTCTTAGTGCTTCTGCTTGTTGTGACAGGACGGTTAGCTTTTTGTTAGACTGAACGTGTGCCGCGTTAAGATCGTCCACACTGATCGTCTTAGGACTCTTGAGATCAGGTTCCGCTGGAAAATGATATAATAATAATATTAAAAGTACATTAATGGTTAGAGGCCTGTCGTGGCGCAGCGGCACAAGCGTGTGACTGTAACCGACAGGTTATGGGTACGATCCCCAGTCGAGGAAATGAAATATTTAATATTTTCACATTTAAATATTTAATGTTTCATTTCTTCGCTCTGGTAATAGGGCAAAAAAATAATGTAGTTTGGTACAATCGGGTACGCATCCAATTTGGATTCAATTTAATGTTAGAGAGTAAGCCCGCCACAGAAAAACTATTTAGACTTATACGTTAAACATATTAAAAACAAGAAGCTAAAAATAATAATTATGACGTAAAATCTTATACAAAAGAACATCTTCACACATTCATATCATCTTATATTAATTACTTTATAATACAAAATACAATTGATAAAAGAATTATTCTTAGACATCTCTCACTTATACCAATGAAGGTAAAAAGAACTGAACTTTTTGCCATAAATAAAAAAATAAAAAGAGTGACTCAACACTAAATTCTCTAAGACACTTACCTGCATGGTGTCTCCCAGTGAAACAGCAAATACCGATCTGACGTTTACCATCTAAATGGCATTGTGGGTTATAAGAATCAGATCTTGTATGTGCCGGGCATTGCACATGTGGCATGCAAATACCGTGTCTTGGGCAAATTGCACAGGGTGGTTCTGTGCTGTGTGTGTGATCTAAAATGGACATAATTTTTTTTTAATGGAAAAGACAAGGCTAACGAGCCTATGGGTCACCTGATGGTGCGCCCACGCCGCCCACGACCCCATGTAACACCAGAAGCTACAGGTGGGTTGCCGGCCTTTAAGGTGGAGATAGACGCGCTTTTGAAGGTATCCATGTCGTATAGACCTGGAAATACTGCAGCTGGTACTCTGTTTCACTGATGTGTGGCGTGTAGAAGGAAATTCCTACCATTTTCATGTATTTTATAATTAATGCTATTTAAACCGTCGTGGGGCAGGAAAATAGCGTCCGGCTATTAATGCGAGGTATCCGATCGATTTCAACTTAGGGCAATTGCTGGGGTTTTATATATATTTTTTGGCATTTTGTCGCTCTGTTTTAATATGAAACAATATCTATGTATGCATAGTTTCAAGCTCGTATTAAGCTTTATACGAGTGCTTAATGTACATCTTATAATATCGTAAAAAGTATTTTTTTCTTACTTTCTTTTTTAATTGATGTTAATCTATTCAAGTGAGATTATTGCGTGTTGTGGTGGAACCTAACCTCATTTCATTTTCTCAAGTGAGAATCGAATTTACAACCTGATTTACAGTGCCTCCGTCACGCCGTGTGATTCCGGCTTAGAATAGGATCACCCTGGTACTGATGATGTCGTAAATAAGTAAAGTACGAGAGGGAGAGTCACGTTGTCATCAATGGCAACACGCATGGGCAGACTCGACCGGATTGTTACCACCCCCGGCATTTAAAACCGGCATTAAGTAGTGGCTTTGGCCTTTCGCATTGGGTAATGCCGGGCCCCGGTGCCCATCCACCTTACAGACAGGCAACGCTCCTGTAGCTCCTCTGGTGCTACACGGGGCTGTGGATGGCGGTGATCACTTACCATCAGGTGACCCGCACGCTCGTTTGCCGTGTCTTTTGCATAAAGAAAGGAACCAGTACCACGCTCGTGTCCCTACGCCTTATATTTTTCATAATTATTGTTATGAAGTTTAAAGTAATCCTTATATCGGCAACTAACCTTTTTCACCATGCGTTTGATAATAACTTCTTATTGACATAACCTCACACAATGGCCACGAAACTATTAAAAACACCAAACTATAAAACAATAATTTATTTAAAACCATATTTGTACTAAAAAAGTTGTATTTACATAAAAATTTGGAAAAAAAACTAATTTATTTTTCTTTATCGCGTTATCATTCTGTCTTGTCTCGATGTAAATGGCCGATGCGGTAATTTTTTCTGTCAAATATGATTATGTGAAGGTAGAATGGAAATACAGGCCTCTTGTAGCTCAGTTATACAAGCGTGTAAACACAAACAGGCAAAAGGCGCTTGGGAACCTTGTGTTAATTCTTCGTTCCGTTTCTCACTTGATTACCCAATTTTCGACCAATTTGTAGAAAATGTCTTGGTGAATGGCGGAACTCAACGCCGCACTTTGTTTTGTTATCAGGGTGAAGAAAATTAAAATAATTAATTCCCCCGATTGGTAATTGAAGTAATACCACGTTCACAGTCACGTTATCATTAATTATTTAAATGGAGGTATGTCGTGGCGCAGTGGCACAAGCGTGTGACTGTAACCGACAGGTTGTGGGTTCGATCCCCATTCGACGAAAAGAAGTATATACATTTTTTTTTTTGCTTCACGCTGTATCCCGCACGAGGCAGGGTAGGCGGAGGGAACCCGGAAACCTAGTGTTAAGACACTCCGTTCCACTTCCATTCCCCACTTTCCGCCTAATTTGAGGCATTGCGTGTTGAGTGGCGGAACTCAACGCCGCAATTTTGCCTTATTACCAAAGCGAAGAAATGAAACATTATATATTTAAATTGAAAATATTAAATGTTTCATTTCTTCGACTGGGAATCGAACCCAGAACCTATCAATAATATTTATTTAGTATGTTCAATTCAAATATTTAATGTTTCATTTCTTCGCTCTGGTAATAAGGCGAAAGCGCGGCGTTGAGTTACGCCGCTCAACACGCAATGCCTTAATTCAGCGGAAAATGAGAATATATCGTGAAACTGAAGAATTATTTATATTTAAATGATAACTTTTTTACTATAAAAAGCGAACATATTATCGTAGACTGTAAATGCGGTTATAGGTTCGATTCTTCTAGGAATCCTAAATTATTATTTGATACTGCCCTTACGTCTATAAGGAAAAGTGATATGACAAAAAAATATACATTTTAGATAAAATATAAGTATTTTTACTATTTTTAAAGTGCTATTCCACACATAGGAAAGAAATATACTAAATTTAAAAACGTATAAAAATTTGAACGAAGCAGGATTTGAACCCACGCCTCTTGGAAACCGTCCAAGCGCTCTGATCAACTAAGCCATTCGTTCTCACCGAGCTCCGTCAAAATTCTTATATGCTTGTTACAACTTATTTATTTTGTTAGCATCTCTGTAGGAAGATTTTTACAAATTTCCGCAACCCAAAGACAATTTGCTTAGAATTATCGTTTGGTAAGAGAGAATACTATTTTTAAAGTGTTATTCCACACTTAGGAAAGAAAAATACTAAATTTAAAAAATAAAAAATAAGTATATTTGTAAAAACTGTACTGACTATGATATATTATGTATACAAGTACGTTTATATAAATATTAAACAATATACAGTTATAAAACAATTACAAGATAACCATACATAATCTTTATAACAACTTCTGAGAAAATGTTTATAATAATGTTCCAGATGGTGAGAATGGTATTTGAGATTGTGATTTGCTGATAAATGCGATAGATTTTTTTTTCAACTTCACGCTGTATCCCGCACATGGCAGTGTAGGCAGAGGGAACTTGGGAACCTAATGTTTGGACACTCTGATCCGTTCCCCACCTTCCGCTGTATTTGAAGCATTGCGGATTGCGAGGCGGGACTCAACACCGCGCCTTGTCACCAATGGGAAGAAATTAAAATTTTAAATATTTCATTTGAAAATATTTTAAATATTTCATTTCCTCGAGTAGGAATCGAACCAACAACCTGTCGCGTTTACAGTCACATGTATGCCCCTGCGCCACAAAAGACTTTAAGTAGTACAGACCTCAATAGCTTATTTTTAGTCAGGAAAATGATTGATCGTTAAAATTATTAGCTTTTCCCCCCCGGTTCAACAAATACCGCTCAATAGGAGTTTAATTAAAAAAAAACAATTTATTTATTCACGAAAATTGTTGAAAATAACACTTTTTCTTCCTAAATAGCCAAAGTAACATCTAAAATATGGAAAGAACGAAGAATTTTGACGCAGCTAGATGAGAACGTATGGCTTAGTTGGTCAGAGCGCTTGGACGGTTTTTAATAGGCGCAGGTTCAAATCCCGCTGCGTTCAAATTTTAATACGTTTTCTAAATACGTATTAAGCATGATTGTGTAAATAAAGTTACGTGTATCCATTAGTATTAAAAAAAATCCTAGAAATAGAAGGTCACTTAAAAAATCTTGCAAACAAAAATGTAAACAAAATAAAAAGCCATAATATTCTCACTTAAATATATATTTTTATAATAGTTTAATTAAAATTTCTACACCTTTTTACATTTTTTAAATAAAAACACACACAATAAAAACATAATTAATTAAATAATATATTTGTAAATTGTGAATTCAATACTCCTACATCTTTTTACAAGCTTGTATGGGAAATCTTGCATAATCATTTCCCAGTAGCCAATTGAGCTAAAACTTGGGTTACGACTTCAATTCCGGTGACAATGAATTTACATATAATCAATATTATAATTAAGCTAAAATGACCTGTCGTGGCTCAACGGAACAAGCGCGTGACTGAAACCGACAGGTTGTGGGTTCGATCGCCACTCGAGGAAATGAAATATTTATTATTTTCAATCAGAATATTTAAATTTTCATTTCTTTGCTCTGATAATAGGACAAAAAACGCGGCGTTGAGTTCCGGAACTCAGCACGCAATGTCTAAACTTTGGCGGAAAGTGGAGCTAGGTTCCTAAGTTTCCTCTGTCTACCCTGCCATGTGCGGAAAACGGTGTGAAGCTGAGTAATCTAAAATGGCCGCCACAACAAAATGGCGGATTACAATTTTTTCTATTACCTACTATATATATATTAAAATACTATAAGGTATAAGAAAATACATTTAAATATCTTGTTCTTAGAATAAGGGTATTTTTATTTAAAATTTTATTAATTTCTCAAATCAGATCTCTATAGAGATGTCGTATATTAACATTTTATGACACTTTCCTTTTATTTGTACAGATTCAAGTGTCAATAGGCTTTTCCTTCTTTATTTTAACATCGCTTGGCAGTAAAAACGATATAATGCCGCCAACTGAAAATAAAAAAGTCAAATTAGACAACATTTAATTCAATCATTTAATTTTTTAACTTCTTTGTACCCAGCGAGGTAGTCAGATAGAAGCAAATGCTATGGTACCTTATGCACTCCCATTAACCTCTTTCTACATGACCTTCGGAGGATCCTTGTGTTGATGCTCGATGGTCAATCAAAATTTGGTGGTGATCGGAACTACATAGAGAACTAGACGAAACTCTTGACTTTGCTTTGACAAAACATCGTAACGATTTCATACTTAGAAAATTATAAAAGAATTTTGAGGCCTGTTGTGGCGCAGTGGCAGTAGCTTGTCGTTGTAATCTCAACAGGATGATAGATTCACACTAGAGAAATAATTAATGTAACAAAGCAAAGCTGCGTTGAGTTCCGCCACTCAACACGCAACACCTCAATTTTAACGGGAACGGAATTGAGTGAATTAACACTAGGTTCCCAAGTTCCCTCTGCCTACCTTGCCATGTGCGGGATACAAGCTGCATATATAAATGAATATTACCAAATGTCAAGCCACCGAAGAAATAAAACGCCAATTCACAGTCGTATACGAGCATGTGCTTCAATATATTGATTCCGAATACGGAACTTCCGCGTCCAACCATCAACGTTATGCATACTGCCATCGCTCTAAAAAAAAACAAAATAAAAGTTATATACTAATATTATTATTATGTTGTCTTTTCTTTTTTTAGGCTTCACGCTGTATCCCGCACGGGGCGGGATAGGCAGAAGGAACCCGGGAACCTAGTGTTAAGACACTCCATTCGAGTTCCGTTCCCCACTTTCCGCTGAATTTGAGGCATTGCGTGTTGAATGGCGGAACTCAACGCCGCGCAATGCCTTATTACCAGAGCGAAGAAATGAAACATTAAATATGCCGGGGGTTGGTGAGCGAAGCGAGCAGGGGGCGGAGCCCCATAATAATTATAAATAATTATTTTATTGAGAAACGTATAGTATATATACTATATATAGTATATATAGTATATATATACGTATAGTATATATATATATAGTCTTTATTAAAAAAGACTACTGACAATATAGAAACTAAAAAACAAATCCAAATTGATAGAAAAAAAAATCCAAACTTACTTAACATATGTAGGGAACACGTCGACAGTAAACGTAGACAAAAAGCCGAAGTTGAGGACCCCACATATGAAGATGACGAGAAAGAAAGAGCTCAGCATCCACGAGCTGGTCAGGCTGACGCAAATCCCCCCAATACCAGCGACCAACTACAAAAAAATATTATATAGTCAAAATATAATAGATACAAATTTAGAGGCCTGTCGTGGCGCAGCGGCAGAAGCGTGTGACTGTAACCGACAGGTTCTGGGTTCGATCCCCACTCGAGGAAATGAAATATTTAATATTTTCAATTTAAATTATTAATGTTTTATTTCTTCGTTCTGATAACAAGGCAAAGCGCGGCGTTGAGTTCCGCCACTCAACAGGCAATGCCTCAAATTCGGCGGAAAGTGGGTAACGGAAGTGGAACGGAGTGTCTTAACACTAGGTTCCCGAATTCCCTCTGCCTACTCTGCCTCATGCGGGATACAGCGTGAAAAAAAAATATAAGTATATACCTACTCTAAAAGAAAAGAAAATATGAAAGAAAAATTAATATAATTTTGATTTTTTATATATATTTAAATATCAACCTACCTGTACAGATATCAACATACGTTTTCTCCCAACATAATTAATTATAGTACTAAGTACGGTGTTCAAAGCGGCTATCGTAACACTTATCACGCACACGGTGATCATAGCAAAGCTATTTAAGGCGCACTCGTGGCTCTGAAAAAGAAACAAAAAGATATACTTCCTTTACTTCCCAATTGTCAAGGGATTATCCTTACTTTACTTCCCAATGGTCAAGAGTCTGTTTTAACATACTGAGGTGCTCGTAATATCTCAAACAGACACTATCATTTTTTTAACGTTATAGTTTTGATATTCAGCTTCACACTGTATCCCGCACATTGCAGGCTAGACAGAGAGAACAAATTCCCTTCCAAGTTTCTTCCTTGCCAGAATCTAGTGTTCCCGTTCTTCACTTTCCGCCGAATTCGATACATTGCTTGTTGAGTGGCGGATCTCAACGCCGCGCTTTGCCTTGTTACCAGAGCGAACAAATAAAATATTTAATTTCTTAAATTAAATATTTAATTTCTTCAATTGGGGATCTCACCCACTATCTATCACGTTTATAGTACGTAGTAGCTTATTCTACTACAATCAGTTCAATGTTAACGCTTATTTAATTCTTTATAAATATTTATCAAGATAGCATTCACATTACATCAGTTGGTTATACAAGAAAAACAAAGAACAAACTAGACGTATGTATGTTGACGGTTAGTTAAATGATTTATCACTAAGAAAATGATGTAACAAATATGTAATGTTATTCGCGTAAGTTCTTTCAAAAAAAGGCTTCTTGTAATAGGGAACCTGGGAACCTGAATGTTAAAACGCTCAGTTTCCTTTAAAAACAGATCCGTTTCTCACTTTCCGTTGAATTCTGGATCGTGTGTTGAGTGGCGGACCTCAACAACGCGCTTTGCCTCGTTACCAGAGAAGAGAAATAAAATGAGAAATATTGCAACAAACCTAAAAGACAATTAAGAGTTAAACGCTAACTGAAAGCGCAGGTTGCAAGTTCGATACCCACTTGGGGGAATGCATTTTGTTTCTTTTCTCTTCTCTGGGAAACAAAGAGCGATTATGACTTTTACCAGCCTTTTTTTTCAATATTCGGTGAGAACTGCAAGGATTGTTCTGCACATTGCAGGATACGCAAAGGGAACTTAGGAACCTACGTCAGGCTTTGCCTCGTTACCATAACCAAGAAACGACAATATAGAATATTTCAAGTCGAGTGAGGATCAAGCCATACCCTTGTCTCCCTGTGCCACGACAGGTCTCCATACAAAAATTTAAAAAATATGATTTTTTACCTGTGATACGCTTTCAGTGTGCGCCGCCCGCAACATGTCACACAAAGTTATATTGTCATTTCCTTGCTCAATAGATTTCATGACCGAATCGGCGATGTATGGCAGCCATGTTAAAAAGGGATTTATACTGCAAATTTTCCTTTTTTTTTAGCTTCACGCTGTATCCCGCATAAGGCAGGGTAGGCAGTGGGAACTCGGGAATCTAGTGTCAAGACACTCCGTTCTACTCCCGTTCCCCACTTTCCGCCGATTTTGAGGCATTGCGTGTGGAGTGGCGGGACTCAACACCGCGCTTTGCCTTATTACCAGAGCGAGGAAATGAAAACATTAAAATTTGAATTGAAAATATTAAATATTTCACTTCCTCGCCTGGGGATCGAACCCAGAAGCTGTCGGTTACAGGCAACGCTCGTACCGCTGCGCCACGACAGGCCTCACTTGAAAATATTTGTATAATTTCATTTGTGTTAATGATAAGAAAATGTTTACAGTTAAAACTTTCGGCACGATAAGGTCTGTAATGTTGCAGGGGTACTAGTTTGTTATTACAAACGCGAATGGCTGTGGATTCGATCTCTGCTCGAGGAAATGAAAAAAATATTCCATATTTTTGCATTTCCTCGCTCTGGTAACTAGGCAAAGCGCGACGTTGACGGTCCGCCACACAGTTCCTCTAAAATTCAATCCTCCATTAATTCAACGAAAAATGGGGAACGGAAATCTTTTAATGGGAACCGAGTATCGTAACTTTAGGCTCCCAGGTTCCCTCTGCCTACCGAGGGTGAAGCTAGAAGAAAAAGAAAACTACACTTACCCAAAATAAACTATAACAAATAAGACAGACAGAAGCAAAGTAGTCTTAAGTAAAGGTGGCTTCAACAAAGGCACAGTTTGTGAAGAAATAGATGACCAAAAACCATTTGTTGGCTTCCCTGTGTCTTCTCCTAATACAATGGATGATACCTGAAGCAATATTTTAAGTATTGTTTCTTATTAATAATTAAAGTATTGTTTATTAATAAATTTATTAATAAATTAAATTATTGTTTTTATTAATAATTTAATAATTAAGGTATTGCTTATTTATAAATCAAAGTATTGTTTTTTATTAATAACTTAATAATTAAAGTATTGCTAATTTATAAATTAAAGTATTGATTTTTATTAATAATTTAATAATTAAAGTATTACTTATTTATAAATCAAAGTATTGTTTTTTATTAATAATTTAGTAATTAAAGTATTGCTTATTTATAAATTAAAGTATTGATTTTTATTAATAATTTAATAATTAAAGAATTGTTTATTTACAAATTAAGGTATTGTTCACTAATAATTTAATATTTAAATTATTCCGAACGAACGTAGCGTAAATCGAAGAATTTAAACTTATTCAGTTACCAAAAACATATATGTATACAACAGTCTCTTTCACAGCTTCACGCTGTATCCCGCACATGGCAGGGAAGACAGAGGGAACTTGGGAATCTAGTGTTAAGACACTCCGTTCCCCACTTTCCGCCGAATTTGAAGCCGCGCTTTATCCTTATTAACAGAGCGAGGAAATGAAACCTTATATATTTAAATTGAAAATATGAAATATTTCATTTTCTCGAGTTGGAATTGAACCCACAACCTATCGGTTACAGTCACACGCTTGTGCCGCAGCACCACGACAAGCCTCAATAGTTTACGATAGTCGTATATGTATACAATTTTGTGCACTTGGACTTTTCAGAAATAAAATGAAACATCTACAATTTCCATCTTAAATAATCACCATTTTCATTATTATGGAAAATCTTAAATTTCCATTTTATTTCTCTTCCCGTTTCTGAATTATAAATTGGATGGTACCTAACTACAAAACAAACATAAGTACAATATCTTAGTGAATGGCTTATTTTCCAATCAGTATACCAGTGATATACTAGATTTAATTTTAATAGTTTTAAAAGTGTTAATTCACACTTAGGACAGAAAAATATTTAATAAGGGATTTGAACCAGCGCGTCGTAAACACCGTAGACATCGTCCATGTGCTCTGACCAATGAGCCATACGTTCTCAATCACACTACTATATTCTATATACTTCTTACAATATATATATATATATATATATATATATATATATATATATATATATATATATATATATATATATATATATATATATATATATATATATATATATATATTGCTTATTAATAAATTTATTAACAAATTAAAGTATTGTTTTTATTAATAATTTAATAATTAAAGTATTGCTTATTTATAAATTAAAGTATTGATTTTTATTAATAATTTAATAATTAAAGTATTGCTTATTTATAAATTGAAGTATTGATTTTTATTAATAATTTAATAATTAAAAAATTGTTTACTTACAAATTAAGGTATTGCTTAGTAATAATTTAATATTTAAATTATTGCTAACGAACGTAGCTATTTAATCGAAGAATTTATACTTATTCAGTTACCAAAATCATATATGTATACAACAGTCTCTCTCTCAGCTTTACGTTATATCCCGCACATGGCAGTGTAGGCAGAGGGAACTTGGGAATCTAGTGTTAAGACACTCCGTTCCCCACTTTCCGCCGAATTTGAAGCATTGCGTGTTGAGTAGTGGAACTTAACGCCGCGCTTTGGCCTTGTTACCAGAGCGAAGAAATGAAACATTAAATATTTAAATTGAAAATATAAAATATTTCGTTTCCTCGAGTGGGGATCGAACCCACAACCTGTCGGTTACAGTCACACGCTTGTGCCGCAGCACCACAACAGGTCTCTATAGTATACAATAGTCGTATAAATATGTACACAATTTTGTGCACTTGGACTTTTAAGAAATAAAATGTAACATCTACAATTTCCATATTAAATAATCACCATTTCCATTATTATGGAAAATGTTAAATTTCCATTTTATTTCTCTCCCCGTTTCAGAATTATAAATTGGATGGTACCTAACTACAAAACAAACATAAGTACAATATCTTAGTGAATGGCTTATTTTCCAATCAGTATACAAGTGATATACAAGATTTAATTTTAATAGTTTTAAAAGTGTTAATTCACACTTAGGACAGAAAAATATTTAATAAGGAATTTGAACCAGCGCGTCGTAAACACCGTAGACATCGTCCATGTGCTCTGACCAATGAGCCATACGTTCTCAATCACACTACTATATTCTATATACTTCTTACAAAATATATATATATATATATATATATATATATATATATATATATATATAACTTATTTACGATACATAGCTACATTTTTTTATATGATTACTTACTTGATAATCTTCTCCACTCTTTCCGGTGTTAATAGTAAAGATTCCTTTCAGAATTTCTAAAGCTTTCTCGTCTTTACCCACGCTGAGTAAGAACCTTGGACTTTCATAGGAACAGTAAACGCCAACCGCTCCCAACGCGCATGGTATCGCAAACACGATGGTCAACAATCGCCAGGAATTAAAGTGTATATTGAGATAAGGTACAAAGTAGCTGAATTTCATTTTCAGTATAGGGATTGATATCACTGAAAAAAAAATAAATAGTTTATATATATATATATATATATATATATATATATATATATATATATATATATATATATATATATATATATATATATATATATATATATAT
>DWMZ01000479.1:0-22371 GCA_018249855.1 Eueides tales michaeli | reverse complement strand
TATATATATATATATATATATATATATATATATATATATATATATATATATATATATATATATATATATATATATATATATATATATATATATATATATATATATATATATATATATATATATCATATTCTATTATTGAATTTCACTATAATGAAAGAAAAGAAAAGAAAAAGCCGAAATAACACTTCTGATTGATAAAATATCGTTACATGGAACTTCTTCCAAAGTGACCAAGAACTTAGAAGACATTACAATATATACTTCTTATAGTATAAATTGTATATAAAATATATGTTTACTAATAATATATCTACTAGTGTGTCTTTATATACGAGTACATAGAGATATTCATAGAAGTACTGGCAACCTTTGTACGTAACGGATAAATAATGAATATCCGATCGTTGCGGGCAAACACTAATTTATTTACGAAAGGAATAGTGCGCGAGCTCTATTGTGCCTTGCGAGAAAACTAATTTACTATTATCATAATACAGGTGATTTATATTGTAGTACACGCATTTTGGTTGGTGTAGCCAGTATTTTGAGGGTGTCAGTAATAAAAAAAGGCTATAGCTACATTGGGCACACGAATATGAAAATTGATAAGTCTGGGCTCGTTTCCTGATTTGGGAAGTAAGTTATTTTGCCTCAACACACAATGCCTCTATAGAAACATGGAGAATGTAGTGATTTAACATTATACTCTCATTCTGAGTTCTTAGCTAAACGATTCAAAATAATTAAATCAACCACAGAAAAGAAAGATAACTACGTAAAATATATAAATGCTAAAACTAGTATTGAACGAAATAAGATGTAATAAAATTTTATTTACAAATACATATATAAATAATTTCGCTTCTTAGCTCTTGAACGCTTTTAACGTTGCCACGGTAAGCTAAAAGAATCGTCGAGTCAAATGTCTAGCGTCAGCAAAGTAAATACCAAATCGGCATCTCCGACTTTTCAAATTTACATTTCTATGTCCGTGTCACTCTGGAAAGGGAATCTCGAGCTTCGTTCATTTATTTTTGTTAGGTACATAAACTTACAGATTTTGTACGTGAGTATATAAATTTTATTACAATGTAAGCTATGATACCAGCTAACAATTGATATTACTCTCGATGACAAAATATATTTTTTCGATTTCTTTCTTGTACCAAAGTATTGGTTGGTTTTACATGGATTGACTCGGCTTTTGTGATCTCACAAAAAATTGTGAAATATTTTATTCTTGTATAATATGATTTGTCGAGTGTTGTTAGCAAACGACTTTGTCAGGGTCGACCCAGATTTCTGTTGTATTTCTACCATTTTCTGTCTATTACGTATGAGTACAAAGAAGTTTAGTATGAGTGATGTTTTACGAGCTATAGAAAAGGACATGTAGTGGTATATTATTAGATAGCTGGTTAAGTTCGAGTCGGACTCGACTACTGAGTTTTCCATACAAATTTCATAATTATATATCAACGAGAACCATCGATAAATATTGACAGATTTAGTTTAGCAGGCATATGCACTCATTGTGAGTAAAGTAAAGCACAATTAGAAATTTGTAATAATTATTAGTACTTGACGCCTGTCGTGGCGGCACAAGTATGTGGCTGTAACCGACAGGTTCTGGCTTCGAACCCCAGTCTAGGAAATAAAATATTTAATATTTTCAATTTATATATTTAATGTTTAATTTCTTCGCTCTGGTGATAAAGCAAAAGCGCGGCGTTGAGTTCCGCCACTCAACACGCAAAAGCCTCAAATTAGGCGGAAAGTGAAGAACGGGTTCCCTCTGCCTACCCTGCCTTGTGCGGGATACAGCGTGAAGCTATTATTATTTTTATTTGTAGATCTACTGTTATGAAATATGTACGGGAAATACGCTTAGGTTTTGATTATGCAGCTAATAAATTTGACAGATATAAGTTTGCAGGCGTATGCGTTTATTTTGTTAGAAATGAACTATAAATATAAATTTGTAATGCTTTTTTTCAACTTTCGAATTTACCCTTTATTTATCTTAGCTCCTAGATGCGTGACCTAGATGTGATTGTGCTTGATGTTACCACGCAATCGCAATATAAATGGCTTTGAAAGACGGACAACAGAGTCATCCTGTAGGGTCAGGATCGTACTTTTTGAGGTGAATAATAAAAACCGAATCCTAAAATTTGGTAAAGTGCGAGATGGATTCTAAGTAGGTTAAAGAGAAAAGTAAAGCAAAACTTTAAAGCAAAAAATATTTATATTTCATATCAATTTTTCACATAACTAATTTTGGAAGAAGACAAACTTAAATTTGTGATTGTGTGCACTCATTCGTATAAAATAAGCTGTAACTCTAAACTTTTATCACATTAGTTTTAATTATAATGCAATTATAAGTTTTCAATTTACGAATTTCTTCTGTTGATAGTATTGATTTTTGTCACGCTCCAAAAAACCGTAGAACTAAATATTTGTCAGTAATTGCAGGTTTAATTAACTCTACATGATATTGAAATAAATTGTCTAGACAGTTAGACGATAAAGCTATCCTACAAATTTCTTTATATACATTATGTAAATAATACATAAATATTATGATGAAATATGATGAAATATTATGATGAAATATTATGATCTATTTCACAATTTAAAAAAGTTGTGAAAAGACGTTTGTGTGTTAAAGGTTATTACCAAATTAACGACTTTATAAATGATAACACGCCTTGGGAATAAAATGCTCGCTCCAGGCTATTTCAAATGTATCATTGTCAATAATAATAACATGATTTAAAAATTTTGGTTAAAAAAAAGAGACATGTCCCGCTGAGTTTCTTTCGCCGGTTCTTCTCAGGTCTGAGGCAGTAACTTTAGTGAACAGGTGGTAATTTTTTTTTTTGACGTTCAAAAAACGAAGCTTGTTACTTCTTATTTTGAATAAAAATATTTGACTTTGACTTTGACTTTGATGTCTTACAAAGTATTTAATTTTGTATCATTACTATGAATTGCGGCACTACGGCACAGTGTCTGAAATTTAGACCCTGTGGTCAACATGCAATATATACAATTTGGTGAAATGTGGAGGTATCTTAAGGGGAACAGAGTTTCTTATCACTATGTTAAACCTATTCTTCTATATGTTTTATGTAGAAAGGAGTTTAAAAATAAATTTAGCGTAAATGATAATAAGGAGAAATTAAACATCCTCGATATATACAAAGAAGCAATTTCTAGAGTAAATGCGAGGCTTCATACGGTATACGTAATTGCTTACACAATAACGTGACGTAACTCTGTTTTCTATTTTGTAAATTAATAATTACCATTTGTATAATATTTATTTTATGAATAATCTAAGTGATATTATTTTTACTAACCAACCACCACAGGAGTCTTCTATACTTAAACTTGATGTAAGACGCGGCGTTGAGTTACACCATACTTCTTCTTCACCATTCTTAAATTATATATTACTCCGAGTATTTTCGAATATCAAAATAATTTTATTTATTAGGTTTTTTCATAAAACTATACATACGTACAGTCACGTGAAGAAACGCCAATTCTATATGTACGATGAAATTGAAATTGACACATTCATCTTGGAGATTGGAAATGGGTCTTCGCTGAGTGCATATGGAAATAAAGTCAGTCAGTATTAGACTCGGCCGTGTTATTCATAGCAGTAGTTACCTTTAAGAGTAAACAAGTGGTTAGTTTGTTGAATTTTTTATAACGTCACGCTGTGTCGCGCATATAGCAGAGTTGGCGGAGGAAACCTGGGAACTTAGTGTTAAGATATTCCGTTTCCATAAAGTCACTTAATTTTAACGTAATATTGCACAGGTTACGTGATCGAGAAAGATGAAAATAATTATTTTTGCTTATAGCCTAACGGAAATCGTACAAGCAACCGTCGCTTTGACAGTCAGATATTGCACCACTGCGCTTGCGCGTGATTTGGATTCGATTTCTACTTGAGGAGATAAAATATTAAATATATTTATTTATTCGTTCTGGGTGAAACGCGAGACTAAGTTTTATCTTTACAAAGACAATGCCTGAACAATTCGGTGAAGAATAAGGAACGGAAGTTATTTTCACTGGGACGGGAGTCTCAGCACTATATGTGCGGGATTATAACGTGAAGCTGAAAAAAAGTCTCATCTATACTGTATTTATCGAAGGCTAAGCAAAGTCTTCCCATAATTATATGTTTTTACATTATATATTCTCTAAATAAAAATAAACATTTA
The DNA here is from genome assembly GCA_018249855.1 of Eueides tales michaeli. Taxonomy (NCBI): domain Eukaryota; kingdom Metazoa; phylum Arthropoda; class Insecta; order Lepidoptera; family Nymphalidae; genus Eueides; species Eueides tales. The sequence continues at coordinate 18,124 of DWMZ01000479.1, read as the reverse complement.
GACAGTATCTTAAGTCTGCCTACTCTGCCAACGATATAAAGTATAAAAACTAAGACACAGGCCGTTTTATAAGCACACACTTTGTAGCTTCAACATTAAAATCCATAGCCTAATTGTTAGAGCACCCTGAATGTGATATCTGAAGGGATCAAAGTCTTTGCTTGTGGAATTTTTGATGCGCAATTTACTTTGTATAAAATTACATTTTTGTATCTAATTTATTTGTAAATAAGTAATTTAATGAAATTGTTAAGTTGCTTTTATTTGTAATTTTATAAAGTCTGCACTTTAGTTAAAAGTAATAAATAAGTTAAAGTCTATCTTGGCTCAAGGAGACCGGGGTTAAAATGTAAGTACCGCAGGTTGTTGGTTTGATTCCCACTTGAAAAAAAAATCCTTAATACTTTAATTTTCTTGCACTGGGAACGAAGCAAGCCGCGGCACCGAGTTCCATCACTCATTACACAACCATACTTCAAGAGTTCGGCGAAAAATGGGTTAGCCGCAGTGTCTTAAAGGTATCGAAGTATCACACTAGGTTCCCAAGTTCCCCGTAACTACTATGCTTATATAGTATATGTCGCGCATACCAATGCTTGGAACATAGTGTGAAGTAAAAAAAAAATATTTTATGTAAGATCCAGGATTCAAATTTTACTCAGGGAAATAAATAATTTTAATTTCGGCACTCTGGTAACATGACAGAGTTTCGATTTCACCACTCAATACGCAATGTCTCGAAAATTGGAAAAATTTAGAAATACGGAATGTAAGTGTCCTAGTGTTACGTTCTCTTTGTCTACACGGCTATACGCGGAATACTGCGAAATTGCGAAGATACTGTAAAATCGTGAATGTTGATATGACGTAAACAGCCAGAAGTAAGACAATGTTAATTTGAAAATTAAATCACGTCGGAATCAAACCTACAACCACCGCTCTTACAGACAGATTCTGTTCCGTTGTACCACAAGAGTAACTTAAACATAATATATATGTATAAATTTTGCTACGTTATCAACATAAAGACTTAGTAGTAAATAGATCAAAGACTTACATGTATACGCATTAACTTGTAAATGAGAGAGCTCTATATAATTGCTATTACGCGACCGTTTCTAATAGTGTGACGGAGAACCTTGTTATTTTGTGTTTATTTACTATATTTATTTACGCAATAAATAGATTAGTATAAAATTTGCATTAACCTTGCGGTAAGACTCTCCGTTCTCCATTTTCTGTTGAATTTAGAGACTTTTTTTGTGGAGTGATAAAACTAACAATACAATGCGAAGAAATTATTTTTTTTCCGAATAGGACTCGAGGCTATAACCGTTGTGTTTACGCCATAATTTTGTGCCACGAGGGCCAAATTTAGAAAGCATTAAATCTTATAAAAACTTTTTTTAGATTTCCGCTGTATCTATTCTATATTTGCAGGGTAGGCAGAGGAAACAGTAAAACCAAGTTCCTTCCTTACACTGTAAAGCAAATTAAGTAAGTTAGTCAGCTATTCAGGATTTAGATTAGAATTGACGTCAAATTTAAGTAAATCGTGTCTATGTAATGTGTGGCTATTAGCTATCACTCCTTATTTAAGGGGTATGAAAAGAAAGATAAAAAATAAGAAAATGCAGCTTCAGACTGTTTCTTTATGCATTAGGGTAAATAGTATATAGTATTTAAGCACTTCGTTCGTACTTTCCACACAATTTTCTAGATATTACTTGTTCACTCAATATTTTGTCTTATTATCTATCAAAGACAGGAAATCAAAATATGGGGTTCGATACCCGAATGGGTACCCCAATTTTCGGTTAGTCTCTATTTTAATAAATAATTAAATTATATGTAAGAACTTCTTAAAATTACTTGAGACGATACTATGGCAAGTAAATGACAATTTCGTGTTTGTTTCTATTGAATAAAAATAATTAATGTCCCACGTTCGGCTTTAAATTTTTTATATGAAATATAGCATTAATGATTGGTATTATTGTATATCAAGTATTGCATTGTTTTCTGATTCGCACTGTATCCCCGCACGTAGCATGGTAGGAGAAGAGATCATAATGTCCCATTAAAACACTTTGGTTTCCAACTCTCCGCCGAATTTTTAAGGCATTGCTTGTTGAATGGCGGGACTCTACACCGTGTTAGCAAAATCCTTAGTCATATAATTGAAGCCGACCCATTATGAGTACTAGCATGTAATATAATCGAGCTATATTTTAAAATACGGTATTTTTTAATCTAGACAAGTAATTCTAGCAAAAGAAATCATCCCTCACCAGATTTGAAAAAAGAATAAACAAGTAAAGATCGTACAGTAATTGTTACAATAAAAGCTGATTGGTCGCAACTCTTGGGACGGATTCAGTCACGTAGTCCATAATTTTGAGTGGCAAGCTTATTTGACTCGATTTCTTTAGTTTTATGTTTATGTTTGCACATTATTCAGTAGCGCTATAAGAATTAAACGTTGACAATTCGATAAAATGGTTGATTTTATACACTAGCATACTCGTATCGCGCGTGGCGTTTTTTCTGTTATTATTATTTAATGTTAATAAAGGATAGTAGTGGTGTAAGGGTAAGCATTTAATTTGAAACACAAAAGGTTGAGGGTTCGAATTCCACTTAAGGGTTGAGTTATGCCACTCAAAATGCAAATAAGCTGTAAGCCAACCCTGAAAACTAAAAATTTGAAACTAAAAAAATATATTCCATGGTGCTATAAGAATTAAATGTTAACTATTCGAGAAAATGGTTGATCTTATAGAGAAGCATACATGCAGCATAGCATGCATTGAGGCCAGTCATGACGTAGGGGCACAAATGTGTGATACAGTCTAGACTTGTGCCCCCAACACATAGGCTGTGGGCTCGATCCCAACTCGGGGAACTGAAATATGAAATATTTTCAAATTCATTATTTAATGTTTTTATAACTTCGATCTGTTTAAGGCCGAGTGCTACACCTTGCCTTGCCTTTGTTTAGTATCGCCACTCAACACACAACGCCTCAGTTTCTGCAGTGCTTTAACACCGGGTTCTCAAGTTCTCTCTGCTTTACTTGTTTCTACCCTGCTTATATGCGGTGTACAGCGTGATGGTAAAAGAAAGGAAACAAACATATATATTTTGCACATAATATTTGCGGCCTGCCAGCGGCTTCGATTTATATTTTATTTTCTTTTTATTTATTAGACATATCAACAATACATGTAACATTTTGCATAATAAAAAATATTGTTTTGGACAAGTTCTGTTACAAATATTAGTTACAGATATGTACAGCATTCATAAAATATTCCTGCGATTAACAGTGATAAAATATATAATTGCAAAATTAAAATGAAATTAAAGAATATATTAGAATTAAATTGATTAAAAATACAAAGAAATGATAATAAACCTTACGATTAAAAACAGTACTTAAGATTAAAAATAAGAATTTAATTAGAAATAATAGTCAAAATTAGAATTACAAATGATCAAAACAATTAATTTTTCACATTGTACAAATTGGAATAAAAAAGAATGTTTAATAAGTAAAAAAAAAACGATTACAATAACAATAACTACAATAGGTTAAATTATTACTACTTAATTTAAGATATATTTTTCTTTTAAATTCTGTGAGTTCATCATGGAAAACGTAAATGTTATGATCGGAAAGATTGTTATATAAATTTAATAATCGATTATATTAGTTTATTATCACTTTTAATACAATATCTATACGTTATAAATTAAAATTTCAGCTACAGAAATAAAACATTTATTACAATTTTGTCGACTTTAATATTATAAATTGATTTTTTTTTTACCGATTTAAATAAAACAAGCAGTAAACGTTTAGTGGAGGTTACCATAATATAAAAGTGTCAAATTGATTATATTTAAATATAATTGGCCGATCTGAGATTCACAGATTACAGATAAACAAACAAACAGTAACATCATTAAAAAAACACTAATTTGGGCCCTATTTCATAAATGAAAGTCATGTATAAGATTTTTTAATATATTTTCTATACACAGACAGCGATCAATTACAGACAAGCAAACATCTTTTTTTACTCGTACAAATAGAATAAAGTACCTGTAAGTGGATAGCCATTTCGTACATAAATATAATCTAAAATTTAGCTTATCTTACGCTGTATCCTACACATGACAGGGTAGCCAGAGGAAACTTCAAACCCTAGAGTTAAGACACTCCATTCTGTTGTTTCATCACTACTCACCTTTCGTTGACTTTGAGGCATTCCGAGTTGAGTGAAAACCTTATAACCAGAAAGAAAAAATGAAATAAAATAGTAAATATTTTATTTCCTCGAGTGGAGGTCGAATTCACAACTTGTCGCGGTAATAGTCGCACACTAGTGCCCCCGCGCCAAGCCTCAAATAAGTTCATCTCCATAATTTCAAACACATTTCAATCAATCAAAAATATTAAAAAATATATTTTAGCTCAGTTAAGTTCACACATTATCACTCGCGGGATAGTCAGAAAGAACAGAGCTCCAAGTACTATAGGCTCTACATACCTTTCACGCCTTACTCACTCTCAGCAATCTCTACATATGTACATGTCCTTATTATACGTACTTAGTTCCCATCTAAATATAATATTTAAAATATGTTCCAATGTATATTGATTGAACTCTATCATCACGTTATTGACTTATATTCAATAATCAGACTAAGCCTTCATCCACAACTAAATTTAATCTAATAACTAAACATCATAATCAATAAAACAAAAAACTTCTTATTGCTAACATAAATAAGTCTCGAAACTGCGTAATAAATTTCACATTTCACCGTAGAGGCCATTAATCAACCTTTGTCCACGACGTGGTATTATCTCCTTAACTATTTATAACGAGAGACACTGATATAAGGTTGACACATCAACATAGTAGCGTAGGCACACTTCATTTATATTTAAAATGCCGTAAACTTAGTTGGTAATAATTGAAGTCCAAATTGGATCTTTTCGATACGTAATCTAATACTAATAATAGAAAACTGACTTTGTTTGTTTGAACGCGATAAACTTAAAAATTACTGGTTACATTTGAATAAATTACTGAGTTTAATAGTTTTTATATAAAGAAAAAATATACGAAATCACGTTAAATATATTAAAATGTATCGAACAGTAGCCAAGTCGCAAGTAATAATTATATACCCACAACTTCAACATAACATTTAGTCTTCATATTCTATCATTGAATTTCACAATAACGAAAGAAAAGAAAAAAAAAAAAGCTGAAATTTTACACTTCTGATTGATAAAATATCGTTACTGGGAACTTCTTCTAAAGTAACCAAGAAGTTAGAAGAAATTACAATATATACTTCTTCTTATAGTATATATTGTACATAAAATATATGTTTACTAATAATATATGTACTAGTGTGTCTTTATATACGAGTACATAGAGATATTCATAGAAGTACTGGCAACCTTTGTACGTAACGGATAAATAATGAATATCCGATCGTTGCGGGCAAACACTAATTTATTTACGAAAGGAATAGTGCGCGAGCTCTATTGTGCCTTTCGAGAAAACTAATTTACTATTATCATAATACAGGTGATTTATATTGTAGTACACATTTTCGTTGGTGTGGTGTGTATTTAAATGGTGTCAGTAACAAAATAAGGCTATAGTTACATTGGGCACATTAATGTGAAGATTGATAAGTGTGGGCTCGTTTCCTGATTTGGGAAGTTATTTTGCCATAACACACAATGCCTTTTCAGAAAAATGAAGAATATAATGATTTAACACTAAAGTTCTAAGCTGAGCGTTAAAAAAATAAAACAACCGCAGAAAAGACAGATAAATACATAAAATATAAATAAATGCCAAAACTAATATTGAACAAAATAAGATGTAATAAAATTTTATTTACAAATACATATAAAAATAAATTTTCGCTTCTTAGCTCTTGAACGCTTTTAACGTTGCCACGTTAAGCTAAAAGAATCGTCGAGTCAAATGTCTAGCGTCAGCAAAGTAAATACCAAATCGGCATCTCCGACTTTTCAAATTTACATTTCTATGTCCGTGTCATTCTGGAAAGGGAATCTCGAGCTTCGTACATTTATTTTTGTTAGGTACATAAACTTCCAGATTTTGTACGTGAGTATATAAATTTTATTACAACGTAAGTTATGATACCAGCTAACAATTGATATTACTCTCGATGATAAAATATATTTTTTCATACCAAAGTATTGGTTGGTTTTACATGGATTGACTCGGCTTTTGTGATTTCACAAAAAATTGTGAAATATTTTATTATTATATAATATGATTTGTCGAGTGTTGTTAGCAAACGACTTTGTCAGGGTCGACCCAGATTTCTGTTGTATTTCTACCATTTTCTGTCTATTACGTATAAGTACAAAGAAGTTTAGTATAAGTGATGATTTGCGAGCTATAGAAAGGGACATTTAGTGGTATATTAATACAAAACTGGTCAAGTTGGAGTCGGACTCGACTACTGATATGAGTTTTCCATACAAATTTCACACAAGCGTGTGGCTGTAACCGACAGGTTCTGGGTTCGAAACCCAGTCGAGGAAATGAAATATTTAATATTTTCAATTTATATATTTAATGTTTAATTTCTTCGCTCTGGTGATAAAGCAAAAGCGCGGCGTTGAGTTCCGCCACTCAACACGCAAAAGCCTCAAATTCGGCGGAAAGTGAGGAACGGAAGTCGAACGGAGTGTCTTAACACTAGGTTCCCGGGTTCCCTCTGCCTACCCTGCCTTGTGCGGGATATAGCGTGAAGCTATTGGTACTTTTATTTGTTGATCTACAATTATGAAATATGTACGGGAAATACTCTTAGGTTTTGATTATGCAGCTAATAAATTTGACAAATTTAAGTTTGCAGGCGTATGCGTTCATTTTGTTAGAAACGAACTATAAATATATATTTGTAATGCTTTTTTTTAACGAATTTACCCTTTATTTATCTTAGCTCCTAGATGCGTGACATAGATTTGATTGTGCTTGATATTACCACGCAATCGCAATATAAATGGTCTTGAAAGACGGACTACAGAGTTTTCCTGTAGGGTCAGGGTCTTACTTTTTGAGGTGAATGATAAAAACCGAATCCTAAAATTTGGTTAAGTGCGAGATGGATTCTAAGTCGGTCAAAGAGAAAAGTACAGCAAAACTTTAAAGCAAAAAATATTTATATTTCATATCAATTTTTTACATAACTTATTTTGGAAGAAGACAAACCTAAATTTGTGATTGTGTGCACTCATTCGCTAAAATAAGCTGTAACTCTACAATATATAAATAATACATAAATATTATGATGTCTTACAAAGTATTTAATTTTGTATCATTACTATGAATTGCGACACTACGGCACATTGTCTGAAATTTAGACGCTGAGTTCAACATGTAATATATACAATTTGGTGTAATGGAGGAATCTTAATGGGAACAGAATTTCTTATCACTGGATTAAACCTATTGTTCTATATAATGTATATGGAAAAAAAAAAAAATATATATTAAGCGCAAATGATATTTAAGAAGAAATTAAACATCCTCGATATATATCGAGGATGTTTAATTTCTTCTTAAGAAAGAAGTCTTCTTCTTCTTCTTTGGAAAGTGCCTCTTTGCATATGCAAAGAGGCACTTTCCAAAGTAAATGCGAGGCTTCATACGGCATACGTAATTGCTTAGACAATAACGTGACGTAACTCTGTTTTCTATCTTGTAAATTAATAATTACCATTTGTATAATATTTATTTTATAAACAATCTAAGTGAGATTATTTTTACTAACCACTCAAGGAGTCTCCTATACTTAAACTTGATGTAAGACGCGGCGTTGAGTTACACCATACTTCTTCTTCACCATTCTTAAATTATATACTTCTCCGAGTATTTTCGAATATCAAAATATTTTTATTTATCAGGTTTTTGTCATAAAGCTATACATACGTACAGTCACGTATCTCAAGAAACCAAGCCAATTCTATATGTACGATGAAATTGAAATTGACTTTTTATAACGTCACGCTGTGTCTGTGTTGAATTGAGTTTTTATAACGTCACGCTGTGTCGCGCATATAGCAGAGTTGGTGGAGGGAACCTGAGTACTTAGTGTTAAGATATTCCGTTTCCATAAAGTCACTTAATTTTAACGTAATATTGCACAGGTTACCTGATCGAGAAAGATTAAAAAAATCATTTTGTATATAACTAAACGGAAATCGTACAAGCAACCGTCGCTTTGATAGTCAGATATTGCACCACTGCGCCTGCGCGTGATTTGGATTCGATTTCTACTTGAGGAAATAAAATATTAAATACATTTATTTACTCATTCTGGCACCGGGTAAAACGCGGTTCTAAGTTTCATCTTTACAAAGACAAGCCAGAACAATTCGGCGAAAAATAAAGAACGCAAGTTATTTTCACGGGGACGGGAATCTCAGCACTAAGTTGCTAAGTTTTATTTGCCTAATATGTGCGGGATTATAGTGTGAAGCTGAAAAAAGTTTCAACTATACTGTATTTATCGAAGGTTAACCAAAGTCTTCCCTTAATGATATGTTTTAACATTATGTATTCTCTAAATAAAAATAAACATTTAGACAGTATCTTAACTCTGCCTACTCTGCCAACGATATAAATTATAAAAACTAAAACACAGGCCGTCTTATAAAGACACACTTTGTAGCTTCAACATTAAAATCCATAGCTTAATTGTTAGAGCACCCTGAATGTGATATCTGAAGGGATCAAAGTCTTTGCTTGTAGAATTTTTGATGCGCAATTTACTTTGTATAAAATTACATTTTTGTATCTAATTTATTTGTAAATAAGTAATTTAATGAAATTGTTAACTTGCTTTTATTTGTAATTTTAAAAAGTCTGTACTGTAGCTAAAAGTAATAAATTAGTTAATGTCTGTCTTGGCTTACTGAGACCGGCGTTAAACTGTAAGCACCACAGGTTGTTGGTTTGATTCCAACTTGAAAAAAAAATCTTTAATACTTTAATTTTCTTGCACTGGGAACGAAGCAAGCCGCGGCACCGAGTTCCATCTCTCATCACACAATCATACTTCAAGAGTTCGGCGAAAAATGGACAGTGGCAATGTCTTAAAGGTATCGGAGTATCACAGTAGGTTCCCAAGTTCCCCGTAACCGTACATCGCGAATAGCAATGTGTGGAACGTAGTTTCAAATTTTACTGAAGGGAATAAATTATTTTAATTTCGGCACTCTGGTAACATGACAAAGAGTTTCGATTCCACCACTCAACGCGCAATGTCTCGAAAATTGAAAAATTGAGATATACGGATGTCTTAGTGTCAGATTCTCTTTGTCTATACGGCTATATGCGGGATTCAGCGAAAATATACTGTAAAACTTGATCGTTGATTTTGACGTAAAGCAGCCAGAAGTAGACAATGTTAGTTTAAAAGTTAAATTATTGTCTTGTTTCTTTATATATAAAAGTGTAGTTATTCTTTTTTCTGATTAAGTGAAGTAAAATATCGGTAAAGAATGATGTGGCATATATGTATAATATAACGAGTTGCTACCTAGCTCCTCTCACTTTACTTTCAGCTTCATGCAGGATCCTATACATAGCTGCATAGGTAAAGGAGTTCATTCGTCTGTAATACACATCGTCTTTTGCCTCAACATTTAGTATTTCGATAAGTCAACATAAATATATAATTATAATAGTAAAGTGACAAAAGATGACACGTCCAAATTGAGACAAAGAAACTTCAGCCCTCCAGGTGCAAATGAAAAATGCGAACTTAGAGAAAGATAGCGACTTCTATAAAGTCCTTCCATTGAAAAGTAACGTGACACGGACCTATTAACTGCTGACTCATAGAGTAGGCGTCAAGAAGTTATTTGTGCGAACATACGAATGCAGATTTTGTCGTACTTTTTTAACTTTTTCACGCTTCATGCTGTATCCCGCACGTTGGAGGGTAATCAGAAGGAACTTGCGAACCTAGTGTTAAGACACTCCGTCCCACTCTCCACTTTCATCTGAATTTGAGGTATTACTTGTTACCAAAGCGAAGAAAAAATATTAAATGCTTAATTTGAAAATATTATACAAAAAAAAACACATGCTTGTTTCCTTGTGCCATAACAGGTCTAAAGTGTTTCTCAAAAAAACCTTTGGTTAAAACCACATCACGTATATTTCGCACCGAACTCGCAAGTCAGAGATTCTCAGTCAGGTAAGTGACTGTGCTTTCCAGATCTAGCGAATTATATAGCGATAATTCATTTTATATAGCGAAAAAAGAATCTGTTGAATGAAACATTCGAAAACAAAATTTATTTAACGTTTTTTTTTTTTACAAATGAATCTGATAAACGCTTCTCTGTCAGCGAGATAGTTATCTTGAATACAAATACAAAAGGAAAATTTAATTTCGTTGTACCATTTTCAGGAACACAGCGACCTTTATTTAGTTCGAGGTCTAAATAAGTAATGGGAATTATATTTGTCGAGGTCTCAGTAATGAAATTTTGGATCTAATTCATTTTTTATGTGGCTTTTTAAAGGCTTAAGCGCGTTAGTTAATTGTTAAACTCTGTTTACAAAATTACTGTATTTTAAATGAATTATAAAAAGTTTAGTTTTTCTTTTTTTAAAAATAATTTTAGTTAGAATTTAAAATAATATATAACGACACCATATGTCGTGTATAATTTATAAAATTTTAAACTATGTACTAGTACTCCGTTCATGGATTTGCTTGCGGGAATTACTAAACTGTGTTATGCAAATAAACTTTTAGTGAAAACTGCAATAAAATATGCTACGTTGTATGTAACCATTAAGTGTAACCTCTATGCTGACAACGTGAATAAGTTGTACCAAGTGTAGAGGAATTTCATAGTATATAAGAACTTATAGAAAATACTGTTCAAAGCGCTGGGACGTCTTTCAATATGTCAAACCTAACGTGTCAAAATTTTTGTTTTCTAAAATTGTTCCTCTCTTTAAATACATTTAGTGTCGAATGTATATTTAAAATCAAATATTTTATGTGGAAATATTGTTTGTCAATACGTATACATTATTCATTATATAATAAAGGGCCTAAAAGATAAACAAATTACTGAAAACTCAAAAAACTTATATTTGTATTGAAATTTTATTATATTAACTTCAAAGAAACTGAACAAGAAAGTTACAGATAAGTTATAAACAATAATGATCAAAAGAGGTTTGAATGAAAGTAATAAATAGACTGTCTTTGACAATTTTAAAGAGCGTTTTGAGCGTTATTTCCTAATTTGAAGACAACTGATAAAATAACCTTAGTCTTTGATTGTAAATTATACAAAATACTTAGTCTTTTATTTAATTACTTTATCTTAACACTAGTTCCCTCTGGCTTCCCATACAGCTTGAAACTGAGTGAGTGAGTTAATTGCTTTAATCGCATAAGTAAGTTTTCTGATTACCTTCCCCTTTTTCATATAATGGTATTCCTATTACATAAAGGTTATGGTTTTTGGAAGCTAATATTAATACACTCTGTACCATTCCCCACTTTCCGCAGAATTTGAGGATTTGCGTGTTGAATAACGGTATTTAACGCCGCACGTTGCCTTTATTTTTAATGTTTTTTTTAATAAATTTATTAATAAAAACTGTTCGATCCATAATGTCCACATTACTGTATATAGAACAAGTATCGTTATTAGTTTATAGTAACAAAATAAATTGAATTATACCCTTAGATAATAGCAACGTCATCGTGCCATAGTCACACAAAATTTAAAAAAAGAAATATTACTTTCTAATTCCTCAGACAAGTCAAAAAGTCTTTATAAACAAAAAATTGAATGATTTTAGTTATTGTTAAATTTAAATAAAATGTTTTAATGAACAAGTTATTTAAAGATTAAACGCTTGTTTTAAAAATTTCTGGTACCTAAAGTATATTTTTATACGTTTTCTAAATAAAAATACTTTAATATTTTAAAAATATGAAATATTATATATCTGCTGTATAAAAAAAAGTCTCTTCGGCGAGATGCACGGTTAAATCTTTCTAAATATATGAGGGTAGAGATTTAAAAGCGGTTTTCATTTATATACCGAGTGCTGCAAGAAGTTAATTAAAAAAAATATTATAATATACACAAATAATATTGATTTAAAACTGTCCTTATAATATTTAAAATATATTTAAATATTTATACTAAAATAAAACACAAATAGGTTAAAAGTATCATTTTATAATACTGACTTATTAAAACATAATAAAAAATATATATTATATATATACAAAAATAATCTAAGAGATCCAAATTTAATTGTCAGAATTAAAAAAAAACAAGCTGAAATTGTTTTGGAGACCACTTACAACACATAAAATATATGCCATCCATGTTATAATTTAGCCTAAAATAATATGTACATACAATACAAATGTGGTCACAATTATGATTATATTAGTATTTTTTTAACCTTTAATCTATTTAATTTGTCATATTAACATCTAGTGCAATTCAAAGACTCCTGAATCATTAACTAGATTTTCACGTCTGAAATTAGGCCCCCGTTCGCCCTTCTCTACCTCTACAATGTCTTCTTTTTCTTATAATAACGTACAATAGTCTCTTTCTATCTCTTTATAAATAAAGCAAGAGAAAATTTTAAATATTTCATGAATTCACTTTATGTAAATTAATCTACTAATTACCCAAGTTCTTGCACTTTACATGACGACTACCATTGATCCGATAAACTTTATGCGAAAAACTGAACGAACTAAGCACGATAGAACAAAATAAGTTATTTGGCATAATAGGTGCCTTTTTGATTTTTTAAACTTTATCTTTGTTCTTTTTTTATCTTGATTTAATTTGTCTTTGTTCCTTATTGCTATCTCAATCAATATATTTTTAGTTATTATTTTTCAACCCCACATGGTAGAAGGAACTTGGGAAAAGACTTAGTATCTCCGTTTCATTCCTCACTTGCCGTAAAATTTGAGGCATTGCGTGTTGATTGGCTGAAATCAACACCGCGCTTTATCTACTAGAGCAAAAAAAGAAATGAAATACTCCATTATAATGAAGTATATATGAAATACTTCATACGTATCGCGTTTACAATCGCACACATATACCACTGTGCCTAGATCGAAGTCAATAATTATCTAATTTATTCAAGATTTACTCAACCCCTATGCTTGGACTTAATCTAACATATACACATAGTTCAATACAAATCCGTTCGTTGCGTGCTATTAATGTTGAAACTGTATTAAATATTGATCGGGTTAGATGTAATAAACGACTTTGTTAGCTCACGTAATTGATATTTGATAGCGTATCTTTTATGTACATATTTAATAAAGAGTAAGTGATATGTTATTAGGGCGACAATTATAATGATGAAGCTATCGTGGCACGTTTGTGTAATGTGTGTAAATCGCGTTGGTTGTCGATTCAATTTTTAAGTGGTTATGTTTATACTTAGATTTTATCGTAGTTCGTTCGCTATGCATATACAAGTATGTAGATGGGTGAATGGCCAATGCGAAAGAAAATAGATAAATGTAAATAACGTCATTATCATTTTTCTTTATTCTGGAATTATAAGTATGATTTTGTCCTTAATATCATCTAAATTACTAGCAGATTTCGAGCAAGTCTGAGCTAGAGGAGCCCCAAACTTTAGAATGATCACATTATCACGTGTGCCCAAGAAAAAGAGTTGCATGCTCCCGCACGCGTCCTCGTGACCACCGGTAGAGTCGGTATGTGTCATTTTTGTTTGTTATCTTTGTTGGCGTAGTTAACTGTGAGCTGTGTAATGCTGCTGTGTCAGCTTTAGAGGATAATACGTAACGTTGTCTTTTTAGAGGTATCCTACAAGGTTTTATCAGAGGTCTTTACGTAAGTTGAATTGAAGCTCTTTCAAAGTATCTACTGGACTGTTGCTTGCAATACTCCTTTTTCAATTAAGTCGCCATAATGATTGAAATGGCACATGCAAGAGACAGATTTGTTTTGGTTTGAAGAAGACGGAGATCAATTTAATTTTTCACTTATTTCATGTAGATATATGTTACTAAATTTAAAAACGTATAAAAATTTGAACGAAGCAGGATTTGAAACCGCGCCTCTTGGAATCCGTCCAAGACCACTAAGCCATTCTTGGAAGGATTCCAAGAGGCGCGGGTTCAAATCATGCTTCGTTCAAATTTTTATACGTTTTTAAATTTAGTATTTTTCTTTCCTAAGTGTGGAATAACACTTTAAAAATAGTAAAAATAATGGTACTCCCATTACATAAAAGTTATGATTTTTGGAAGCTAGTGTTAATACACTCTGTACCATTCCCCACTTTCCGCAGAATTTCAGGATTTGTGTGTTGAATAAAGGAATTTAACGCCGTACGTTGCCTTTTATGTTTATTTATTTTGTTGATTTATTTTTAAAACTTACAAAAATACAATAAAAATTATTCCATCCATACATTACTGTAAATATATAGAACAAGTATTGTTATTAGTTTACAGCGATAAAATAAATTGAATTATATCCTTAGAATTGTAATCATAGCAACGTCATCGTGCCATAGTCACAAAAATTTAAAAAAATATATATTACCTTCTAATTCCTCAGACAAGTCAAAAAGTCTTTATAAACAACAAATTTAATGATTTTAGATATTGTTAACTTTAAATAAAATGTTTTAATGCACAAGTTATTTAAAAATTAAACGCTTGTTTAACAAATTTCTGGTACCTAAAGTATATTTTTATACGTTTTCTAAATAAAAATACTTTAATATTTTAAAAATATGAAATATTATATATCTGCTGTATAAAAAAAAGTCTCTTTGGCGAGATGCACGCTTAAATCTTTCTAAATATATGACGGTAGAGATTTAAATGCGGTTTTCATTTATATACCGAGTGCTGCAAGAAATTAATTAAAAAAATATATTGTATTAGCATTTTTTTAACCTTTAGTCTATTTAATCTGTCATATTAACATCTAGTGCAATTCAAAGACTCCTGAATCATTAACTAGATTTTCACGTCTGAAATTAGGCCCCCGTTCGCCCTTCTCTACCTCTACAATGTCTTCTTTTTCTTGTAATAACGTACAATATTCTCTTTCTATCTCTTTATAAATAAAGCAAGAGAAAATTTAAAGTATTTCATGAATTCACTTTATGTAAAAGCTACTTAATCAACTAATTACCCAAGTTCTTGCACTTTACATGACGACTATCATTGATCCGATAAACTTTATGCGAAAAACTGAACGAACTAAGCACGATAGAACAAAATAAGTTATTTGGCGTAATAGGTGCCTTTTTGATTTTTTGAACTTTATCTTTGCTTTTTTTATCTTGATTGAATTTGACTTTGTTCCTTATTGCTGTCTCAATCAATATATTTATAGTTATTATTTTTCAACCCCACATGGTAGAAGGAACTTGGGAAAAGACCTAGTATCTTCGTTTCATTCCTCACTTTCCGCAAAATTTGAGGCATTGCGTGTTGATTGGCTGAAATCAACACCGCGCTTTATCTACTAGAGCAAAAAAAGAAATGAAATACTCCATTATAATGAAGTATATATGAAATTTTTCATACGTATCGCGTTTACAATCACACACATATACCACTGTGCCTAGATCGAAGTCAATAATTATCTAATTTATTCAAGATTTACTCAACCCCTATGCTTGGACTTAATCTAACATATACACATAGTTCAATACAAATCCGTTCGTTGCGTGCTATTAATGTTGAAACTGTATTAAATATTAATCGGGTTAGATGTAATAAACGACTTTGTTAGCTCACGTAATTGATATTTGATAGCGTATCTTTTATGTACATATTTAATAAAGAGTAACTGATATGTTATTAGGGCGACAATTATAATGATGAAGCTGTCGTGGCACGTTTGTGTAATGAGTGTAAATCGCGTTGGTTGTTGATTCAATTCTTCAAATCAAATTGAAGTGGTAATGTTTATACTTACATTTTATCGTAGTTCCTTCGCTATACATATACAAGTATGTATATGGGTGAATAGTGATACAAATCACTAAGTATATTTTGCCTCTTGCCAATGCGAAGGAAAATAAATAAATATAAATAACGTCATTATAATTTTTCTTTATTCTGGAATGATTAGTATGCTTTTGTCCTTAATCTAAATTACTAGCAGATTTCGAGCAAGACTGAGCTAGAGGAAATCCAAACTTTAGAATGATCACATTATCACGTGTGCCAAAGAAAAAGAGTTGCATGCTCCCGCACGCGTCCTCGTGACCGCCGGTAGAGTCGGTATGTGTCATTTTTGTTTGATATCTTTGTTGGCGTAATTAACTGTGAGCTGTGTAATGTGGTCAGCTTTAAAGGATAATACGTAACGTTGTCTTTTTAGAGGTAGCCTACAAGGTTTTATCATAGGTCTTTACATAAGATGAATTGAAGCCCTTTCAAAGTAACTACTGGACTGTTACTTGCAATACTGCTTTTTCAATTAAGTCGCCATATTGATTGACATTGCGCATGCAAGAGACAGATTTGTTTTGGTTTGAAGAAGACGGAGATCAATTTAATTTTTCACTTATTTCATGTAGATATATGTTACTAAATTTAAAAACGTATAAAAATTTGAACGAAGCAGGATTTGAAACCGCGCCTCTTGGAATCCGTCCAAGACCACTAAGCCATTCTTGGAAGGATTCCAAGAGGCGCGGGTTCAAATCATGCTTCGTTCAAATTTTTATACGTTTTTAAATTTAGTATTTTTCTTTCCTAAGTGTGGAATAACACTTTAAACTTTAAATAACACTTTAACAATCACTTTGTTATACGTTTCCTGTCCGTTTGTAAGGACCATTTAGGCCAAGATATGTAGATAATAACATTTATATCTAATACTAATTTAAGGCAATCACATTATAAAAAGATGAACAACCAAGATCTAAATAATTCTTTCCGTGGACCTTGTGTCGTATATTAATCTTACTTATACTCAACTCAACTCAGCTTTACGGTAGCAGTAGCAGTGCGACAGGGTAGTCAGAGAGAACTTGGGAACCTAGTATTAAGCTACTGCGTTCCTATTGTAACTTTCCGGTGAATTTGAGACATTGCACGTTGAGTGGCGGAACTCAACGCCGCGCTTTGCGCTTTGTTGTGCCTTGGTTGCCAGAGCAATGATATAATATCATTATATAGTAAAATTGAAAATATTAAATATTTCATTTTCTCGAGTTTGCGATCGAACCAACAACCTGTCGTTTTTGAAGGCATACTTGTGCCCCTGCGCTATGACAGACCTCAAATCTTTGCTATACCTGAATCGAACGTGAACAATTAAAGCAAATTAGTAATAAATTGAGCAAAGCTCAGTACAGAACTCTGTTCACGATGACGTCGTTAGACATTTACATTTAGCTAGGCTTTACAATTATTGATGAATTAATCACTGATCATCTCTTTCATACAAGCCTCATAAATTCCTACATTAAAATTTCCATTGCTATCGAAATTTTAGAGTTGTTTGTGTATTCTGGTATGTTTTTAATACCTATAGTATTTTATATAAGTGTGGTGTTAAGATCCGTCATTAAACATGCAGTGTATATTGTTTGTTCTTTGAAAAATGCTGTCTGCCTATTTTAGTGTGAGATAAGAAGTGGAGCGAAAATATATTTCTTAAATTTAATATGGACACATCTTTTAGTTAAATCTAAACAGTTTCTTTTTCAGAATATAAGTACCTTTCATATGTTTTACTGAAAACAATAAAGTGATCTTATATATTTAAGTACTAATATCTAAATTACTTCAAATTGAGATAAAAGCCGACAATACAGTTTTTTGCACAATGGGTCATTTTAAAGTAAAAAAAAAACAATTTAAATACACAAACATATTCGCATCATGCAAATGAGAGCAATTAAAAAAGAAGCTTCTACCTACAACAAGACCATAAGAATTTAATTAAAAATCGCAACGGTCAAACAAAGTGGCGCCATTACAAAGGGAACGTGATGATCGCTCTGCATACTAT